>WAAG01080729.1:318-11884 GCA_013390105.1 Tichodroma muraria
CTCTTTGTTTTTGTGCAGGTGTCCTTTATCAAATTACATCCTAATTTTGTTCAGAAATTTTTTCTTTCTTGATCATGGCATTTTTGTTCCCAACATGTGTCCATGTTGTCTGTGGAAGGAAGAAGCATCTTTCTTCTTCCAGTCTCTGGGATAGCAACTGACATATGGGATATGAACAAACTGTGAACATGTCATGTGGAGCTTCTCTCCTTATACCTTTTTTTTGGCAAGGAATTCTTAACAGTTGTGCTCTGGGTATTCTCTGTATATTAGGCTGCTTTGCTTGAGGACATTCAGTAACTTTTAAGGCATTGTGAAGTTAAAATAGAGTTAAATAAATCCAGACATGCTATTTATAATAGTCCTTATCATTTCTCCTTAGAGCTGTATTCCTCTGATCTTCCTGAGGGTCGCCTTTAAGTTTTGTAGTGATTTGTATCTTACTCCTTCAGCAGTGAAACAGGGCTAGAATCACTTAGGTGTGTGTTACATGTGATAATACAAGTTCTGGGTAAGTCTGTCTGCAGTTAGGGTTTTTGCCCTGGGGGAGCTTTATGACAGTTCTTCTGCACAAAATTAGTTGAAGCTGCATGAAAAAAAGTATCTTATCAATCTGCTTGAGTTCCATTAGAGAAGGATACCTCATGCATTTTCTGCTCCGTCCTTTATGGATCATGTGCATGTGATTGTGTTGGTTCCCGCCACTTTTCCCTCAGCAAGGCTACTTTTCTCCACCTACAAATCTGCTGTGCAGACAGAAGAGGGCTTCCTTTCAAGTAGCAGGCTCTTGGCAAATAACAGCTTATGCAAACAGCCTTAGCTGCTGGGAGTGATAATAGTAAATATTGCTGAAGTGAGAGCGTTGTAAAAATGTATGAAGAAAATTGAAAATGTGGTTACATGGCAATTTGACCATAACTTGATCTCAGAAAATATATGTGAAGGTACAGTGGGAGGAAAATTGCACTTTTCCCTTTAGAGTGCTAGGCAAAGCTTTGTCAAAAGGTCGTTGATAGCTTTTTGTATCTCATATGCATCTAGAGTCTCTCTGAATGGTTTACAGCTTTTGCAGAAACTTTTTCCTATGTAAAAATTTGCTGCTTATAATTTGGGAGTTGAAAAATTACTTCCAGAAATTGTTCATTTTATTAACTTTAGAGGGACAAGAGTAAGCTGGAAAATTGAGTTTGTGGCTGAAAACCTGGAGGGTTTGAGTTCTAGGGCTTTTATTACAGTCCATGTATAGTTAGCTGTTTATGAAGCTGTTATTGATGTATTCCAGAATGTTGTTTATTTCTCCCAAGAATGGCTTTCATTCTGTATATGACTCTAGATTAATTCACTTGTCATAAAAGCATCAAACTGTGTCCTATTTCACTGATTTTTTGAATGTCTGAGATTTTTGTAGTTTTTCAGTGACCCTTGCCCATAGGAAACATGGGACTGCACAGATCAGTAATTGATTGACTGAGGTGTTTCTCTGGTTTATGCTCTCTGTACGCTCATTTCTCTGTCTGGAATGATTAAAAGAGTGGATGTGATTGTAAATGGAACATGAAGGATCTGGTTTGTTTCAGATGTTTTTTTCTGTTCCCTTCTTGAATTATTTCATGGTATTGAGTTAAGAGACCTGACACCATGGGTGGGATGAGTTGCTTTAGAAGAGATGACTGAACAGTTAGGCAAAAATTTTTAAAAGATACAGTCTGATGCCAATCAGGGCTTTGGGACAGGAAGGAAAAGAATACTTCTCAGAGTTTGATAGACATGTGGAAGCTATAAGCCTCATGAACTTTGAATGCTTAGGCAGCAGACTGCTCTTCAGTCCCGTCCCACCTCTGGGAAAAAGCATATGCAACATTTAAGTATAACTTTCAGGAGGAATATCCTGACTTTCTCATTTCTTGAAACTACACCTGCCACGTACAGCAGCCTTTTATGGTAGTTACTTCGGAGCTTAGTTCTTGCTCCTAAACACAGATCTGATAATCTTTCCGCTCTTCAGAGCTGTTGTATTTTTGGTATCTAATCTTTACTATTTAAAATGGTCTTAGAAGTACTAATTGAAGTAGAGAAAACTGTTGGAATAAACTTTTTGCCTGCTGAATAAATTCTTATATTTTTGCTCAAAAATTTTGCTCATTTTATCGTTCCAGCTGAGCTTTTTGCTTAGGTTGCTTTTCTAGTTCATCTTTAGAAATTTTGTATTGAAGTCAGAGGAGGAAGGATTCTGACTGTTTTTTAAAATGGGATTTGCAATCCCAAATCACTTATCCATGTATTGATAATTTGACTGATAGCCTGCCTGTCTTCTTGTATATTGTGAAAGATGCTTTTGTATTAGTACTTGTCTTGCAGGGTACTGCTTTTGTTCTCTGCTTTAGAAGTGTTAAATGCTATCTACAGAATAATCGGCAATGTAAAAATATGAAATTGACGGTAAGGGCTATTGCTTAACTACTTCTTATGGTCTAATTTTTTAAAGAAAAAATAGATAAATATTCCTTTAAGACCTCTGATCACAAATATGCTTTTGAATCAGGATTTGTGATTCTGTAATATAGTAAAACAAAAAATAAATTTCCAACTTATACCTTTTTTCCATGTTTTTCATATTTATTTGTGAAACACTGCAGTTCAAGTAAGCACAGTTTTGGTAGTTTTCATGTGTCCTTGGCTTATCTTGCTGTAGTTCAGCTCTTTGAGGAATCTTAGGATTGGTAATAAGAGAAATGTCAAGTTGGGTGGCAAAAAAATGTAAATTAAAAGCAGCAAGACTATCTGAAGCTAATTTAAAATGTGTTAGAAACAACTGCATTGCCAAGTAGTTAATAACACTTACAGGATGATAGGTATGTAAGAAATGCCATACTGGGTCAGAGCACTTTAGTATGTAGTTCTGTGTCATCCCTCCAACATCCAGAAATGATCTTCAGAGTAGTGTGTGAGCACTTTCTTGTCGTGCTCAGCTCTGTAGTTGTATTAAGGATGTGAGAGGATACAGCCCTGCCTATTCCCTTTACTGTCCATTCATTCATCTTTTGATCATTTGTTTGAATACTTTTTGGCCTTCTGGTGCTGCCTCCACAATCAAGTGACAAGGTCCAGAAGTTCACTACTGATGTGTAGGACTCTTTCAACCTCTCATGAAATGATATCTTGCTAGGTTTTGGGTGGGTATTAGCAAAGGACAATTCAGAATTTCCACCAGCTAAATGGACATGGGGATCCTAAACTACAGCATGAAGTATTCTTGCTGATTACAGTTAGGGTCTAGACTTACTTGCTGGAAAGAAATCAATGTCACATCTACTCAAGTCTTACTATGTATATGTATTCTCTCATTTTGCTTTCTTTGTAACACTGCTTTTTTTAAAGCCAGGTAGCCTAAATATGATAGTGCTGATCCATTGAAGGTAATTTTATAATCATACATCAAACATAGCAGATTTCCACTTGGATGCTTGCAGTTTGTTTCTCATAGACTTATAAAGACTGTTGGGTTGGCTTGGGAACTGTAAGTACTCAACTCCTGTAATGCCTTTAAAATGATGGGATCTATTTGAGCAGGCAGGAATCAAATAATGAACCAAGAGTGAAAAAGCAAATCTTATAAAAGCTTATTGGACAGATGGCTGACATGAACTACTTAAACCTCAAAACTTGATTTATTTATTGGATTTTAGGATCTTTACCTGTTTTAAATTAATTAGCATTTGTTGTTTCTACTGTATTTCTCCATGACAGGCTGTGTAAACTAACAATATTTAATTATTTAAGCTGCCACTTTTACTTGAAATATTTTTAAATTGCTAGAGCTAAAGCAAATTGGGAGTGTATGACTTGAGACCCAAGAAGAAAGGCTTATTTATAAAATTGGTCAGGATACTTCTATTTTTGTGTGTGCAGCAACAATAGGATATTGCTGCTGGTTTTCTGTTTTGAGTGCTGTAGCATCAAAACAGGACATGCAATTCTTATGATGGCTCCTCTGTGTACTGGCCTTAAGCTATAAATTAAATTTTTTGTATAATTAATAACCATAATAAGTGATACCTATCACAGAATCACAAAGTGGGTAAGGTTGGAAGGCACCACTGTGGGGCCATCTGGTCCAGCCTCCCTGCTCAAGCAGGGTCATCCTAGAGCATATGGCACAGAATTGAATCCAGATGGTTCTGGAATATCTCCAGTGAGGGAGACTCCCCAATCTCCCTGGGCAATGTGTTCCAATACTCAGTCAGCTGCACAGTAAAAAAGTTCTTCCTCATATTTAGGTGGAACTTCCTATGCATCAGTTTCTTCTACCCATTGCTTCTTGCCCTATTGCTCGGCACCACTGAGAAGGGCCTGGCTTGAGCCTCTGACACCCTCCCTTTGGATACTGGTGGACATTGATGAGGTCCCCTCTCAGTTGTCTCTTCTCCAGACTGAAGAGCCCCAGCTCCCTCTGCCTTTCCTCATAAGAGAGATGCTCCAGTCGCCTCATCAGCTTTGTTGTCCTCCACTGGATCTGCTCCATGTCTCTCTTGTACTGAGAAGCCCAGAACTGTACTCCAGATGTGGCCTCACCAAAGCTGAGTAGAGGGGCAGGATCACCTCCCTTGACCTGTTGGCAATGCTCTCCCTGATGCACCCCAGGATACCGTTGGTCTTCTTGGCCACATTCTGGCTCATGGACAGTTTGTTGTCCACTAGGAACCCCAGGTCTGTCTCCCAGCAAGTTGGTCCCCAGCCTGTAGTAGAGCCAGGGTGCTGCCAAACCTCTTCCCCAGGTACAGGACTCTGCACTTGCTTTTGTTGAATTTCAGAAAGTTCCCCTCTGCCCCTCTCTTGACTCTGTTGAGGTCCTTCTGAAGGTCTGCAGAGCCCTCTGGGGTATCAGCCACTCCTCCAGCTTTGTGTCATCAGTGAACTTGCTGAAGAGGCCTCTGCCCCTCCATCCAAGTCATGGAGGAATAAGTTAAACAATACTGGGCCCACTGCTGGTGAACCTTGGGGAACACCACTAGTGACAGGCCTCCAGCTAGACCCTGTGCCACTGATCATGACCTTCTGGGATCTGTCCTTAATTCAGTTCTCAATCCACCTCACTGTATGTGGGCATGAATGTATGAGGAAGACATGGAGGAGATTTGACTGGAAATCTGGGAAGGATGTTATTCCAGGGAATAAAATTGTGCAGAATTTTAGAGCTTCAGCCAAGTAATTTCCAAAAGACTGGACTATTAGATCTACTCAGAAGTGAGATATTGGGTTCACCATGCCTATTTTCCCACTGTGTATGGCCATGAGAGTAATAGCCCAATAGCTGTTCTTGAAGGGAGGTGAGTGTTTTAGCTTTAAATGTCTAGTTTAGTTTTTTACCTCTGTCACTCACCTGCCAAAATACTTTCAAATTCACCTTCAACATATCACCTTTGCTCTCTGGAAGTAATTTGGAGTGACATCTGTAAGGCCCAAAAAACTTGCTTGATGAGACTCTTAAAAGGGCTTACGGTTTTTTATGTTCTCTGACTTAGATGCACAGCAAGAATACTGGTAAGATATTCTGAAGAGGTCAAGACAATAAAAAAATTTTACTGTCAACTTTGTAAAATCAGAGAACATCAGCTAAAGTTAAGAGCAGCATTCAATCAACATAAAAGCAACTTCTCAAAGCATTAACTTAGCAAACTCTCATCCCATCCAATCTTTAGTTACTCAAAACTATGAGAAGAAATTAGTAGAAGAAAGAGAAAGACACAAAGAAAGTTCCAGAAAAGAACAAGTATAGCTAACACTCCTGGTTCCAGTGGTGTTCAGCTAATAGAAATTCCAAGAAGAGGTAGGGTCAAGATGTGCTCACTGCATGTCCTGTCCTAGATACCCTTTGGCTTTCCTGGATCCCTCCCCCAGGTGGGCCTTCTGGTCATCTGGCCACTCTGGGGCTCCAGAGGCGAGTGTGGAGCATTGCCTCTGGTGTGCCAGGGAT
Source organism: Tichodroma muraria (assembly GCA_013390105.1). Taxonomy (NCBI): domain Eukaryota; kingdom Metazoa; phylum Chordata; class Aves; order Passeriformes; family Sittidae; genus Tichodroma; species Tichodroma muraria. Next base: position 6,293 of record WAAG01080729.1, read on the forward strand.
TGGCAGCCTCTGCAGGGCTGAGATACAGGCCTGGGGGTGTGTGGGGCAGGGCATTGCCTCATGGAACGCAAGGCCTGACCTGCCCCTTCCCACACACATGTGAGCCTGAAATGTTTTGAGCCAGCAATCCTTTCAGCCTCAGAACATCTTTGCATAGAGAGCCACACTGGTACCAGGGTCTTGATTGGACTGATATTCAACCATTTGTTAATTATCAAGTGTGGTTTTATTTCTTTACCTATGGTGTGTTCTCCTACATCTGAAGTCCATTCTAATTAACTTCATATACAAAAGGTTTATAGCTGTCTTGTTTTCAGCTGTTGCATCTCCTGTTCGAACAAGGTCATCTACTCAAAGACTTCTCATTGAGCTGGTGTTTGTGACACAATTTTTCCATGCCTACTTTACTTTCTTTTATCAAAAATCTGTTTTAGTCTGTCTGTAACATCAATTCCTGCATCAGCATTGACTTAGTTTAAACGTAGATTTAAATCTTCCATCTAAATCCCCCTTCTATTCTTTTTTTTCTTCTACTCTTGCTCATGTCCAGAACTCAGCTGCCAGGCTGCATGTCTCCCTTACCCTTCTATTCTTCTTCTTCTACTCTTGCTCATGTCCAGAACTCAGCTGCCAGGCTGCATGTCTCCCTTATCCTGTATCTTGTGCTTCTAAGCTGAGACTAGCTTTCCCTTTTCCTTGACCCATAAATTTTTAAGAAAGCTCATAAAACTAAAGAGCCAAACCAATCTGCACTCACTAATCTGACCGTGTCAAGGTGTACGTGTGTGTTGCAGCCCCCACAGGGCTCACACAAGGCTGGTGCGTGGCCTTGTGTGATCCCTCTTGCTGTGCCTTGTGTCTGCAGCTGGACAGCAGGACTCTGGACAGCTCTGCCTAAGAGCTGCCAAGGGCTCCATCAGCGCCAGCCAGGATTAAACAGGCACTGTTAAATCTCTGTTGTAGCAGAAAGGGGGAAGCTTCGGAATAGTTGACAGGGGAAACTTGGGAAATAGATCTGAGGGGAGGAGGTGTTAAAACTAGGGGCAGTTTTGGGAAGGGTGGAGGGGTTATTTATGGAAGAGTATTTCCCTGCGCAGAGGAAAACTGACAGACATGTGAGGACACGTATTGGCAGAGGACATGGAAAAGGGGCTAGTGGAAAGCTGAGTGTTTCCAGATATGCAGTCAGTCTGCTGTGAGTTTCCAAAGTGAGCTGTGGGATGTAGTAAAATATGTAAAAAAATCTATATGGTTTAGGATTTTGACTTAACTTGAAGTTTATTTTTAGGAGAGGAAGCTGTGCTCTTGACTGCTGGTTTTATTTATTTAGGATTTAATTGCTTGTTAAATTTGACTTCTAGCCACATCTGATACTTCAGTTTTGTGCTACCTGCATAGAATGAGCTTCTGTACAATTTTTGCAAGTTGTATAATTTTTTGTGGAGAGGGAAAATGATGATAAAAATAAACTCTTTTATTAAAATTGTGGTTTCAGTGTGAAAGGGAAAATATGACATATATGAAATTATAACTTTAGTCATTAGGTTTTTGTTTGGCAATGGTTTAGATTGAATGAATAGAAAGAATAAATTTTGCTGTCAGCAAATTCAGGATCAACCACTTCTGTTATTTGTGGTGTTCCTTGCTTTGCTGTGGGTAATTGCATCTTGAAATACTGAATTTCCTTCTCTTCTGAAGTCAGTACATCAGGAAAAAAAACAACTTCAAAGCATCAAGCTGAGAGATTTTTGTGAACAGTGATTACAGCATTTTTTTTGTACCGCAGGATAACTTCTCCCTTTGGATTCAGACATAATGTTCTGGAGTGCCTGGTATTTGTGAATATTTCTGTATGGAATATCAACAGTGCTGTGGAAGATATTTAATTTTACCCAAAGGTTTAAAAATCAGAGGCCAGAAAACATTTTAGTCTTTATATTGTTCTGAAAATCCATTTCAACTTCAGAAATGGCCCCCTGCTTGGTATAATAGGACTTAAAAAGGGAATTAAAGTTTATGGAGCATGTATAAATCTTCATGTGGCACAGCTGGTAGGAATAACCTCCATGAGAACACCCAGGCAAGTGCTTTATACTGTGGCTAGGGAACTTAGAGCTTTATGTACAGGGTAACAGCAGTGCTTTCTCATCATACAGACCATTGGTTCATTCAACTTTGATTTAATTTGATTTCTTTTTCTTAAATAATTTTTCTCCACCGCTTGCCTGGTTTATTATACTAACAAAACCAGTGTTACTATTTGTGGCTATTCTACGGACCTGAATGCACACCTGTTTCAAAACTGTTAGGGCAGGGTATCAAACACACCATCCCTCTGGTAGCAGTGACAGTGTTGAGGCTGCTGGCTGGTGTGACAGTGGCAGTGACCTCATATTAGGGCTGTATTTTCCTCATAGTGCTTAATTCCCGTGGTTTGGGGTTAGAGCCTTTCCTGGGGACTGTGGTGTGACCATTAGTAACAAGGGGATACCACATTGCTAGCAGGGTTTGCTGCCGCTTGTCTGCCACTCTTCCTGCACGGCCTAGATGGGAAACTCAGATTGTCCTGTAGAGGCCAACCCTGCTTTTCAGTCATGGTCTTAGGTGAGGTTACTGCACCTTTACCTTTACGTTTGCCTTGCTTTTGCAGCACGGACATCTGAGCCACTTGACAGTCAAGTCCTCAGCTGCTGCAGTTTAGAGCATATGGTTGAAAGTAAATTGTTGCCAGTTTTGGATTGCTTAAAGACACTGCACATTGAACCATGGCAGTTTAGGAAATGAGTGATGAGCAGTTCAGGTGTCCAGGCAGGGTCAACTGCTGAGACCGGTAGCTTCATCAGCTGTCCAAACCCTGCTCATCCATCAGGTCACTGATTACCAAAATTAAGTGATGCTAATACCTCCCAGTGTGCTCACAATGCTCAGAAATAGCAGGTTACACCAGCTTTACAGCATTTAAGCATTGGCTCTGAATGTCTTCTCTTTTTTTCACCTGTAACTACTAATTTAAAAAAAATCTTACTTAATAAACCTATGCTGATTTATCATAATTGCATCTATCAATCCATTTCTAATGACTAGATGCAAGAATTATAACAATCCCTTCCCTAAGGCCACATTAGTCAGTATAAGCTCAGACTGATATGTAGAACAATTTTTTTTTCCAGACTCATAAGGAAGTGTACAAAATTTATGATGTTGCTTTAACAAGGCCCACTGAGATTTGGGATTATATATCTAAGGCCTTGTTGAAGACAAAAACTTTCCTATGTTTAGCCATGCAGAGCAAAGCTGCTCTTCAGACAGCACTTTAAAATTAAGAGAGTTTAATAAACATGGAATTGAAATCATAGAAAAAAGTATGGGGGATCTTCCCTCTGAATTCCTTTACTGCAAAGCCACAGTTACTATTAACAGATATGAAATGCAAATTGGAGTGGCAGCAGCTCTTGAATTTTAAGGCCATTTCACTATACTAGGAACCAGCAGTGGAAATCTTCAGCATTGTTAGAAGAAAACTACTTGCAATACTGAAGAAAAAGCAGAGGATGGAAGATAGACCTCATTCCCTAGCAGGAAGATTAATTCTCCTGTACAATTAATGTTAGTCTCACTCTTCAGCACCCAAATCTCTTTTCTTTCTGTAAGAGGTAATTTTTACTGAGGTACGCCATTGTTGGGGCCTCAGTGTAGCATCCCTCTACTTCCTTCTGGGAAACTCTAGAAGGAAAATTAAGTGAATGTATTTCATGAGATATTTTATGTTTGACTCCCTCTTGTTTTATTTGAGTAATTAGGAAGTTAAACTGTTTCCACAGGCTTGGAAATGAAAAACTGATTTAACATTAGGCCATTTAATTAAACTATAAAAATTGAACCTTTTGAATATTGAATATTCGAAAAATTTAATATTTTTAGGAAGGATATTTTACAGGAGGCCACAATGTAGTTGGCAGAAAGTTTTAAGTTCCACACTTTGAAAGTACCAGAATTGCTTTAGACATTTTCACTCCTTTTGTAAACCTGAGCAATCTATCTGTCCAGAAACTTAAGTGCACTCTTTATCTCTGTCAAGAAACTAGGCATTCTCATTTTGTAAGGGTTATAGATTGATAATTATATACACTATTCCATTGAGCCTTCCTTTGGGTAAATTTCTGCTATTTTAATTTTCAGTGTTTGCTGTGAAAGTATTCAGATTCACTGACAATCCATACAGGGCAGTCTACAAGTAACTGAGCTGCACAGTCCCAGAAAACCTTGAAGAAAAAATGAAAGCCTGAAATGTGGCTGGGTATGGCTGTTTTTACAAGCAGTGACACTGAGAATGCAGACACAGGTGTTCTAGATTAATGATTAAGCTACAGGTGCTCGTCTTTAAGCAACATCTGCATGTATTTACACACTGTGTAGATCCAACAGGAATATCTAGTCTCTCCTATGCCCCAGATAATGGTGTTTTGTTTCAATAAGTGATGGGAACATTGTATGCAGACTAAATCATTCTATGTTAAGAAAGGTGAATACAAGGGCATTCCAAGACAAAGTTCTGCTTTTAAGGATTCAGAGTTAGTAAATCTTTAAATCTGATGAAACACCAAACAAACCATTATTGTCTGTCTCTAGAACTGTTATGCTGTTGAGGAGTCTTCTGCTTTTTCTGCAGCATCTGTGAGATTTGAGATTTTGTTAATAATGAGTATTGCAGTTGAGCACACTTGACATAGTTGCTGCTGCTCTGTAGATATTTCAATCAGTTACCAATTTGGAAATCATCTGGTAGCTGTTTTGGGGAAGCAAACCAGGTATTTTTGGACTGACTTCAGTAATGTCTCTGTGAATGGAGGACTTCAGCAAATGAAACTGGAAAACAAGTCAATCACAGATAAAACTAGGAGCTTAAATAACTCAAAATAATTCTTGACATTGTATTTGTGATGCTTAGAATTATTATAAGAGATCAAGAATAGTAAGTACATATTTTTTTAAATCCTGGACATTGTATACTAATGTATTTTGAAATAGATATACTAATAAAATTCCTTGCTAAGGTACTGCAGCTTGGTTCACTGCCCCGTTTTCATTATAAGAACTTCTACTTCTCTTTGAAAGCTAAATTATCTTTACAGTCTCCAGCTTTACTTTTTTTTATCCCCTTGCTCTTAGATTAATTTGCTCACCTGAGAAGTGATTGGGTGAACTGAAGTGAATTAAATGCCATTTCAGATTACATAGATCTTCTCTTTCTTAAGCATCTGACCCTCAGTGGCTCTGGACATACTGCTTATTCTTGTATTTGATCTGCTTTCCACTGTTTAGAATGATGGTTTTGGATTTTTGGATTTTTTTGATTACCTCTTTATCAACCTTTCACATTTTACATGGTGAAAAATAATTCTCAGATACTGGACATAGCATTTGTACACAGGGAAACTTTCTGTGAAGTGAAGGGCCCTTGTATTTGTGATAGGATACCTGACACCACGTTTTTTATGTTCACTAATATAACATCTCGTTTTGATGATTTTAAGATAAAGATTATAGTTCCATGGAGGGATGTAAAGGCACTTTCAGGGGAGTAGTGTTACT
>WAAG01080731.1:333-12326 GCA_013390105.1 Tichodroma muraria
GGTTCTTAGTACTGTATTCAATTGTTTTCTGTGCACTTACATGAGAACTATAATGGTCTGAAAACTCCATATCAGTAAACTCACAGAAAGTTGAAAATATGTACATTACAGACAGAAAGAGTCAAAGGGAGAAAGTGAGTATCACTTTTATAATGCATTTGTTTCAGAGCAGCAAATGTGTTAGTGTTTACTGATTCACTGATAAGCATGAGCTACTCAAGTTCAGGAACAGAGCAAAATACAACTGTATCTGCTATTCATGCATATACACCCCTATAGGTGCAATATTTTTCTAATGCATAGGAAAAATAAAATGTTTATGGGGAAAATGCTCCTTTTCTCAAAAAATCCCCTGTGAAATTATAAATCATGCAGTATTAATATCTGCAGATAGAGAAGTGTGGAATAAAAATTACCTAACACAGACACTAGCTCTAAGCAACATCAGCTAGCAAATCATCCACCTAAGATGCAGTGGTAAGAACATAATTTCAAGCTACATTGAATATTGCATTGTATAACACAAGCCATTTTGAAACAAGATTAGATGCATAATTTCCTATACAGACTGCATGAGAAGTCCAATCAAACTAAATTTGTTGTCCTACTGACACATTTTTGCTATCTGTAGTGTCAGTTTCCTGCAATTTTTTTCTTCCACTGTGTTATTATTTTTGGTGAGGAAGAGTGCCACAGATCTATGAGGTACACCTTGCAGAAATCAATATACCAGAACAACAGCTATGAAACTCATTTACAAAAAAGACTACATAAAGTTTGAAGAAGAGACAGTAGTGGGCAGACCCATAAATTCAAATCTGTAGGACTGTCTCTCACTTTTCTCACTTGCCTTACATATATTTTAATTTATAGCAAAGGCAGAAATTTTATGAGATACAGATGATTGAGACATTTATAATCCCATATTAGTAATGACAGAACTGAAAAGGTCATATAAACAGTACAGTCCTTATGAAATGTAACAAGGAAAAGATCTTTCTATCAGGCTTTCAATTCCTATGTCATCAACATCTTTTTCTGATAAATTTTATAATAAATTCTGTGATCAAACTGTAAAAATGATGCCAGTCCAATAAATCAACATTGTTTTAAACCAAATCAGTATGCCTTTTCTCCCTCTCACACTTACATGTGCACTTACATAATTTGAGAAGACTTCACTGAAGTTTACTCAAATTGTGTTCCTCTTGTTTGTGGTGAAAAATATGTGTACTTTACACTAAGCATAGTTAATTAATTTTAATATTCATTATTTTCATAGCTTTCAATAACTGCAGTTATAACCACAGTTATAAGTTTCATGTAAGTAACCTTGCACATGTGGACTAAATGCCATTTATCTCTGTGCTCTGTTTTCTTCAAATGATGATCATTCATTATCTTCTCAAGGGGAGGTTCTTTCAGTTGTGGTTTGTTTGTTTGTTTGTTTTTTCCCCACAGATACAACAATAGCATTATGTTATTTGTGAGTTTTACTAGATTGGGTCTTTGGATATTTGAACTTCCTCAGTCACACAATGGAACCCACTGCTCAAAGCTGTGTCTTATCCTGTTAGCAGCAATTGGACGACCCGTAGCTCTCAGAGTTCCAGGGAGCAAGTTAAGACAACAAGTCAATAGGAAATAAGAAATTTATTTCACTTCAGATGTAAAAGTTCCTGTGTTGAACTGAGATGTGCATACCAGAATGTGCAAGACAAGGGATGAAGTAAAAAGAACAAGGACTCTTTTGTCCCAAAGGGCAAGGTCTCTTTTAGAAGGAAGCATATACTCTGTATATGCATTATACAGTTTTGTAAGAGAGCACTCATGGGCAAAGGGAGAAATATATGGAGAAATCATCTTGTCTCTTGTCAACTGAACATGTTGAATCTTGACTGTTGCAGCAGCAAGCCCTATAAAGCAGGATTACTCTGAGATTCCTGTACTCTGCTTCTTTCTGAGAATAAGCAGCAACAAATGCAGTATTTGGGAAATAAAAATGGAAAATATAAGCTTGTGGCTGACGGTTCACACAGGGCTTTGACTATACCTGTTCTAGGTCAGACCTGTTTGAAGCAGAGTATAGAAACATTCTTCTGAACAAGAGCTGAAGGCAGGATCATAGTCTCAGTGGGAACACAGCATTAGGCTGCTGAGACTTAGCACAAACTCTCGCATGCTTTTCTCACACCTGTGAACCCTGAATCCCTCAATGTGCAGTGGGTATGGTTGATACAGAAGGGATTTATACAGCTTGCCCAACTCATATGCTAGTCCAATAAGTAAGGCCTGGCATTGTTCTCAGTAGTGGGAGATGTAGACTGAGAAGGGAACCAAAACCTTGCATCCTTTTTTCTGGATGAATGGATGATTGTTTTAATAAATACTGCTTTTACAGAAAACCAAAACCAAACAAACAAAGCATAAAAAGGTACTTTTTGCTCTATCTATTATTAAACAACAATGAAAGATGCCATTTTTCTTTGATTGATGAATGTTTTCACTCGTCATCCATCAAACCTGTACCATATCTGTGCACATTCCCAATGCTACTGTCTAATTAATAAATGAACATTAAAATAGCTGAAATGTTAAGCAGGGATTTGGCTTTGAAATCTTGCTTAGTTTTTCTGATAGGAACAAGAATATTTGGTGGTACATATATCTGCCTAATATGACAAAAAATGTGCAAGAATATTTTGTCAATATGATTTTTTAATTAATTTATTTCTTGCCATTAATTTCTGCATCAACTTGCAACCAACAGCAAATACACAAACATAAAAATCATGAAAGGAATGAATTTACACCACTAACGGCTTTGGTTTTATATAGTAAATACTGAGATATACAGTGCAGTGATACACTCAGTAAATCACTAGATGTACCCTATTCCAAATCTGGCAGCAGCTGAAGATTCTTTATTCTTTTTGCTTTTGTTTATAAACATTGAGTCTATGTGTCACATTCCTGTCAGAGATGCTTTGCACCGGAGGAAAACTACTTCTACTTCATCTCAGGTACTATATGCTAGTTTTCTACTACAGGATGTATTAAATTGCAGTCATTCACCTTGTAGTGCATTTTCATTTTCTGTTACCTAACTATGTCTTAATTATATCCAGCAAATAACCAGCTATACAGTATAGTTCCTTATCACCAGACACATAGAAGCAAAATATCTTTATATATACATTGTTCTTTTCTGACACCCCTCACCAGTCTGATTTGAAACAGTTCTCTACAGTGAGCCTAGAGAGATGATGATAAGTGTTTGCAATTGGAATGTAAAGAAAATTACTAATAGGTTCGTGGATGCTGCTCATAAAATTATTGCAGTTCCCACTACAGGATTCAGCATTTATGAATGTGCTCTGACCTAGTTTGATACACTGAATTTTCAAAGCAAGGACTTGCATACAGCAAGATTAAAGTATACACATTTGCTTTCTTCAGCACACCCAAATAAAAAACAAAACAATTCTGAACATGTTAAAAAAGGAACATGTTAGAAAATGCAAGAACATATCTGCAATATATGTTGCAGCACAGTGAAGCATTTGCACGGGAGTACTACTACATTTCATTCCAGCACTCCAGGGGAGCAGGCAGGTTATGCCTAGCTCAAGCCAGCCTCCACACAGTGCCATTCATTAGCTCCAGCCATCTCTGATCTGGGTCTAGGGAGAGTATCCATGAGATGAATCCAAGCCTACCTGGCTCTGTGTATCTGTGAAACAGTACTATGCTACTGTGCCAAACGAAGAAAAAGTGTTAGATCACCACACAGCACTTCTTTCTTTTACCTAATTTCACGCATATGCCCGTTTCATTTTTTTATTTCCCCCGTTTGGATTTACTCTTTACAGAGATGCTTTCTGGGTTCAGTCATGCATGGACAAAATGAAAATGTATTAAGACCACTGGGAGCTCTATACTGATTGAAACAACAGCCATGTAAATCTCTGACTGCTACCCAAAAAAACTGTTGATTTTATTACCTAATGCTGGCTGAGCAACTCATTATCTTGTAATGACAAGTCTGTGCGCCCTCTTCACCAGACTCCTGGATATGGAACATTAAAAAAATGTGTAAATGACAATGGAAAGATATTTCTCCAGTGCTTGGATGTCAATAAAGGAAAAGTGGGCACCTATTTTGTCTGCTATATTTTTAATAAAAATTATGCAGATAATATTACAACAACTTCAAAGGAAAGAGGAGTCTACCATTTAATTTTGTGTACAATTACATGTGATAGGAACCTTGTAAGAATACATATAAGCCACTATTCTTCTTGAGAAACAAACTTAAAAATAAGAACTCTGTGAGTTCATACTGGGCTTTGTTCAATGTTTATTTCACAAGCCTGATATCCTTGTGACTTTGGTAAGAAACAAGGTTTGGGGTATTTTTTAAGTAGGATATCCACTTGCTTCAGAGCATAGATATTGGAGTTTTATGCCTATTTTACTAAGCCTTCTATATGCATGTCTATTGGAATAACTCTAGTGAAATAAAATGGAATTCTAGCAAACTAATCCATCTTAATATTATAATAACAATCTGCCATGGACAGGCATTACAAACAGATACACAGCATTTCCTAAGGAAAATTTTCTACCAAGCCTTGCTCCTCTGTACAGACTTTTTTTTTCAGATGCACAATCCTTTCTACCTTTGCCCTCCTTTCCTGTCCCCTCTGCTTCCCTCCTTTCCCCTTCTTCTCCCCTCTTCTTCCCTTTCCTTCTCCTTTCCTTTCTCGGCCCTTCCCTCCTGCTCAGTTACTCTTTTTAAGTGTCTAACCTCAATCTTTATTATATATGAGCATATACACCACGTTGAAAATTAAACAAATTTTAAGACTGTCAGAATTCTTAACCACACAGAACTGAATACATACATCCTTTAATGTAGTTATTGTGAGCACACATCACACTTATTGTGAGATTAAACAAAGAGGGATATATTTGTTACTCCCTCCTGTGTGGATTCTTTTCTCCTGTATAGTTATACACTTATTATGACTGATGGCAATAATATATTATCACTCTCTAAATTCTGTGAATGGAAAAAAGCATGTGTTTCTTGGATTTATTTTACCGCTGTCAAATTGAAAAGGTATGTGATATTATAATATATGCATCAGAGACTCCCTGTTATGTGAATAAAATCCCAGGAAATTAATATTGGTATGATGAATTCATGAATATTTACATTGTCCTTGAAATTGATTAAAAGAATAAATAATCATTTGTGTAAAATTTATCAAAGCAGACAGGTGTAAAGAGATGATAAAATGCATTTTCATAAATATAGGAATATATTTCAATGCAACATACAAGATACCACTTTCTTCTTTTGACTAGAAAGCCAAATGTTCATTTGAGAATATGTTGATAAACCTGGCAACAGTAAATGCCATGCTAAAATGCAAAGTCAATGGAAACTGTAGAAGAGATGTTGGAGCACCCAATATGCAGTTATTCTGACATATAGCAAAATAAATATGTGTTGAATGTTTTAAAGTACAACTCAGTGGAGTTGATTGGATACAAAATAACATATATATAAAGTATATAAATGGCAGCACTGTATGGAAAAATGCAGCTGTAAAAGTGCATTTAAAAAGTTTTTCTAAAAGTCTATTTTTCTTGGAAAAGCCAGCAGTTGAGTATTTGATGACAAAACAGGAGCTTTATGAATTAAACCACTTATTTACCTCTAAGAATTCGGTAAGGTATTGAATTATACAGTACTTAAGTAATTGACATATTAAACATATGAAAACATATCTAGTTGATGCTTAGACAAGAATTCAGAGGAACTCAAATCCACTTAACAGTGGTTAGATTTTAGAATAAGTGAAAGTTGTCTAGTGAAATCAGGAACGGATTAATCTGGTACTGGCATGTGAAACTGGTCATCTACAGATGGGGTTTTCTCAAGAAGCCCAAATGTCTTAGTTTGGAAGACAGGTATCTGCCAGGGACAACAGGAGCCCCTTTCTGGGAATGGAGAATGCAAGCCCTCCCCCCTCCGAATTGTTACAATCCCGAAATTGAGAAGGACTCTCAGGCAAAAAATGTAAGGGGATGGGAATAACAGTTCTTTACTACTGCATATAACTACTGCATATACTGCATATAACAAGATAAACAAAATAACAACAATAACTATGGTGTTAACAACAAAAGAGAATCAGGGCGCAGTGAGTCTTTTTACCACAGGCACCTCGTTTGGTGCAGTCACTGTCACAGGCGGCCGGGGTGAGCAGAAAGCCCAGGGTGTCACGGCACGGGATGTGTCAGGAGCTCGGCGGCCGCAGCTGGAGCTGTGGAAAGGTCCCGGCAGCAGCAGGGGGTGCGGGACACGGCCTGGGGAAACCAGAGCAGGAGCGAAGGAGCAGCGGGCGCGGGCACCGCGGCAGCGCGGCTCCAGCAAAAGCAGGGAGAGAGCAGGATCCGAATTCCCGGGACACACGGACAGACGGTGCTGGGTCACTCCGAGCTGGGCTCCGGTGGTGCCGGTGGAAACTCTCCCCGCAGAGTCAGAGAGCAACAACAGCCTCGCTATCTCCTCCAAGAGAGCAGCTCTCTCCAGCGAGAAGAACAGAAGTGAAGTGTCCCTGCCCCGGCTGCTACCTTCCCTCTTGATTGTTTTGGCCATTTCCTTTGTCTTTCTTGAGTACCCTTAAGTACCCAGTAATTAGTTTCCCTAGCAATGTATGGGAGAAAATTCTGTAAGAAAGAAAACCAACCCCCAACACCAAATCAGAACACATCTTATCATTTTATCATCTATGAATTATTAGATCTTCAGTCACATTCATTCCACAAACAATTCTCCTCTTCAGTGATGTGTTGTGAGTCACACAAATTACATATATATATACTTTTTCCTCTTGTACTGGAGCCATAATTTTATAATATATATGAATCACGTATATGAATCTTTTCATATATATACATATATTAAAAGTTATGTTGCTCACTAAAACAGGACATAAAAAGTTTTGGATTCTTTTTGAACAAGAGGTAGAAGCATCTAACTATGCATTTGCATCACAAAATATATTTCCATTAAAAGAATAGTATTGGTAAACAAATAAAGTGGTACAAACTGGTTGTGATTGAAAAGAAACAAGGTTGCAAGCCATAAAAGTGATTTCCATACTTTTAAATGTAATTTCATTGATGTACTGCGGCATGGCCAGGTTTGGCCAGGAGGCATGGCCAGGTTTGGTAGCAGGAGGGCTACAGGGATGGCTTCTGTGAGAAGCTGACAGAAACTTCCTCCATGTCCAACAGAGCCAATGACATTCAGCTCCAAGAAGGATCAGCCACTGGACAAGACTGAGCCCATCATCAATAGTGGTAGTGCCTCTGGGATAAGGTAGTTAAGAAGGGTGGACAAAAACTGCTTCACAATGGCAACAGAAGAGAGGAGTAAGAGTATGTGAGAGCAACAGTTCTGTAGATACCAGGGTCAGTGAAGGGCAGGAGCTGCTCCAGGTGCCAGAGCTGAGGTTCCCCTGCAGCCCATGGTGCAGCCCATGGCGAGGCAGCTGTGCCCTGCAGCACATGGAGGGACACAGGGATGCAGAGATCCACCTGCAGCCTGGGGAGGGTCCCACAACAGAGTTGCAGAATGCCCAAAATAGGCTAGCAACCCGCACTGGAGTGAGTTTGCTGGCAGGAATTTTGTGACCCCCTGTCCTCCTGTGGGGGATCCCATGGAGCAGTCTGTTCCTGACAGACTATAATCCCTGAAACAGACCTGTGCTGGAGAAGTTCATGAAGAACCACAGCCCATGGTGAGGACACACACTGGAGAAGTCATAAGACAGATCCCATGATGGAGCAATTTAACTCATGAAATTTGAAAATGGAGGCAATGATAGAAATTTCCAATTTCATGTTGTGTGTAGACAAATAAAATGGTTTCAAGTGTGATTGTGAAAATATGTTAATTCTCAAAACTAGACATAAGTCTATTATATACATAATGATACAGATCATGGTAGTCCAGTTTAAACTTAATCAGTGACCTGAATTACTCAGCACAGTTTTAAGTGAAGTCATAATTTACTCCAGTCTCTGGGATGCTTGCAGAGCTCACAGCTAGCTTCCTTTGCATTTTCATGCCTTGACATTTCAGTTTTTTCCCCGACATTTTCTTCATATTGTCTCTTCTGTTTAGGTTGTTTTTTGAGCTACTGGTTATTCCACAGACTGAATTGGCTGAAAGGCATGTCCAACCCATTATTTTAAATTAAGCTTTGTTCAAATTTGACCTTAACATCACCACTTCAGCACATGATCTTTGAAGAGCAGTATCTTTTCAGGTTTTTAGTACTGTCTGACCCTCAGCCAATAATGTCAATATATTTAGACTAAGTATATTCAAATATTTTAAACAAAATTAATATGCATGCTTTTTGACTGATACGGTGCATTTGTAATATGATTTAAAATGGATGAGTTAGAAAGTTCTCGGAAATTAAGGTTAAAAATGAAATCATGGAAAGACACTTGAACACAGCAATAGCGCATAATCACTTCTTGATATATGAGAGAAAATTCATATTCTCTTTTAAAATTCATAATGACTTTTCATTACACTTTCTCAGTATCCCTGAAGTACAGCTTCATACCCTATGAAGTACCATCTAATAGAGGCTTCATCCTATCACTATTTGTCATCATTTAGAAAGTGTCTCAGGAAAGAACATATTAAAACATCTTCACTTCCTCTCAGTAGTTCAAACCTTTACAGAAACTCAATTTTACAGAAATTGTATTTAAAAAAAAATTGTATCTGCTGTGTTACAGCAAACAAATACTTTACCTCAGCAGGTAACAAATTCGAATGACTCATATTTACTTACACAAAGGTTTCACTTCAAAGATAAAAGGACAAGGGGTGTTCTTTTATTCTCTTAGCTTCCTTTCAAGGACCTTAAAAAAACCTTTTTTTCCCAATAAAAAAAAAAAAAAAAAGTATCTTTAAATGCTACAGCAGAAAAGTACTACAATAAACATGTTCCCTGAAGAGATATCAGTACAGGTAAATTAATTCTGTATTAGATACAAAGCAACTGCTTGTTAACTCTATCTGGGAAACAGTTTAGAAAGCTTCACAAGAGACTCTGAACATATGTGTTTACATTTGTATTCTAAATAATTCAGGTAAGAGGCTCTTTAGAGTTAACAAGGCAAAAGGATAACAGACAGAAATCATGTATTTTCTTCCAAACTGTTTTAGTGGGTAATATGGAGAAGAAATAGCCAGTCAGTTGAATTGTGAAGTAATTTAGGTTAGAAGGAGAGGCGTCATATAATTTAAGCCTTCTGCTTAGAGCAGTTTTCCCTTCAAAGGCAGCTAAAGGTGCTTAAGACTGTGTCAAGTTGTATTTGAGAAACTCCAAGGAGGACAATTCTGCAACCTCTCTGGAAGCTCTGCTACAGTTTCTGGCGAACAGGCCCTGCCCTTAAGAAGGGAAAACTTTGCTCCACCTTCTCCATTGGACTGGAATTAAAGCCTAGCCTGCTTGACTTCTCTTCCCTGAGCTAAACAAACAAAGCCTCTTCTTGTCTCCTCTCAGGTTATGTATTTCATCTGTCTAAGAGCCTTAGTGATCTTCGGATGGATTTGCTTTCCTTTATGAACATATTTCTTTCCCTGGGACCCAGAAGGAGACTTATTACTTCAGCTGTGGCCTCCCCTGTGCAATAACCATTGCAATTCAGCCAGCTGGCAATGATCTCACTAACACAGCTGTTCTGTGCCATGGTTCTGCTTGCCATGGATGCAATTCCATTCTTAACATCTCCTATGGTGCTTGATTTTCTCACCAAGAGTGCTAACTTAGCAGCACTGCTGAGCAGTGCTTTCACAGTGTCAAGACCTTTTCTTCTTCCCAGTCTGCCTCCTCAGAGAGGAGGCTGGAGGTGCACAAAAACTTGGGAGAGAACACAGCCAGCACAGCTGACCCCAATAGAGCAAAGAGATATGTGCCAAGTGACATTGTGCTCAGCAGCAAAAAATCAGAAAAAGATGGTAGAAGTGGGGCCTGTGCATTTGTGATGTTTTTCATGGTGTTTGTCTTCCCAGCTTATGTGTGCTGAGGCACTGCTTTCCTGGAAGTGGATGAACATCTGCCTGTGATGGGATGTGGTGAACTCATTTCTTACCTTGCACAAAGCAAGCTTTTCTCACATTTTCACTTCTGATTCTCTCCCCCATCCCCTTGCAGAGCAGTGTGCACAGGTTGGGGGACTTACCTGCCAGCTGAGGTCAAATTACCACAACAGCCTTCTGTGTTTAACCTTTATCACCACAAGACTGCAGTCCTGGCTCATGCTAATTCGTTCAAGACACACACTGAGGACTTTTTCTGCAGCCCTCTTCCCAGCACATCAGTCTCAGCACTGATACAAGAGGTCCTTTCTCAGTGGCTGAACTTCGAGGCTGTCTTTGTTGAACTTCCAGAGGAGAGCTCCGTTGGCTCATTTCTACATCGTTATTAGCTACCCTGAATGGCAACACATCCCTTCAACATATGAGCTCTTTCCCCCAACTTGTGGTCATCCATGAACCTGCTGAGGAAGTCAGATGTGGATCCCTGAATTACTGAAACAGGTCTCTCATAGAGGCTGTGACATCTCTGCCAAAACTGGAGGTTTTCAGGTCTTTACTGGACAAAGCTCTCAGCAAATTGATTTAACTTTCAAGTTAAATGTTATTCTGACATAGATTACTTCTTGAGGCCCTCCCACAACCTTAAATATTGGTACAAACAGAAAATACAGGACACAAAGCCTACTTTTTATCAATTTTATAAATTTGTATCAGATTACTAGTTACCGAAGGAATAATTAACTATTTCCAAAAAGAATAATCCAATTTTGACAATGCTTTTATTACACCTCTGGTAGCTTTTATTCATATAAAATTGATTTAAAAGAGATAAGATTTGGCAAATTCCTGTTTCCTGAGAGAAAAAGTGTTTTCTCTAACAGGAAGGTAGAAGAAGTAAGACTCCATATTCATTTGAGAAAGGCCAGATATTTCAAATGTTACATGAATTCCATCATATGGCAGTGATGAACACCACACTGCAAAACAAATTATGTTATTTACACGATGCTGTCAGGAGGCTTTCATTCTTCAGTATCTTCTTAAGATGATCCTAAAGATTAACATGTACTGGGAATAACTGCCACTGGTATAACAGAAGTTTTTAAGCCTCTCTGTGTGTTCTCATCATGAAAAAACCTTTCCAATTCAAAATTTCCTTTACAGTTAAAAATCATACCCAAAGGCATGTGTATAACTTGTTGTTCCTCTTTCACTATTCAGAGATGTTAAGAGTTATGATTTTATTCATGAAGGAAGGGTCCTTATAACTCAAAGGATATTCTTTGAAATTCTTTTAGTGGCTCAGAGATTGATCCATTCTCAACATCTGAATTAATTGGCTAAATTGCACACTTTCTTATCTTTGCAGTCCTGTTCCAGTGCAATGCAAACCCAGGGCAGTCCGAGTTGAATTATAATTTCATATCTAGCACACCCACAAAAACACACAGGAAGCCTTAGGAGAAAGTTCAAATGGACAGAAGCAGATAAAATTATTTGCTTCCAGACATCTGTATTTTCTGAGAAAAAGCTGTTCATGAAGTTTTCAAAGGGGACTGATTTTATACAAAATAAACATCTAAAAATTATTAAATGAATCATTCTCCAAAAATATCTCTTTTCCCCTTCTTACTATGAAGCTTTGTAATTTATCCATGACTATTTCAGAGGAAGGTAGCTCAAGATGAATTAAATTAATACCCTCTCTAGCTAAGGAACTCAAAAGGTATTGACAAGATTGTTATTAGAGACTCCATGTGCTTCCAGCTTCTGATCTTATCTACAAGGTCTGGTGTTCTTTGGGATATTCCACCAGGGTGAAAGCCTCACCTTACTGAAGATGTCC
>WAAG01080735.1:0-20335 GCA_013390105.1 Tichodroma muraria
GGTTGCTCTAGTTACCACCAAAAGTTACCCAAATAACACAAGTATTTAAATACACTTTTGCTGTCAGTTATATATGGTATAATGACATTTTAGGCTTATGTTGCATTAATGCTCCTTGCATTAACACTTGACTCTTATCATTTCCCCGACACACATGCACAGAGTTGGTCTCTAACTCATTACAAGCTGTGGGAGAGGCATTATCATGCTCCTGAGGATGTCTGAGGGGTCCTGAAGGTCAAACTACAGGCTGCATCTGCTTCTTTGACAAGATTTGATCAGTCTCAAAATCTGGATGCTTGTTTTGCCCAGTTGTCAGGAGAAAGCCCAACTGCTGATCCCTGACCATGCTCGTATTCTAAACTTATCTCAATTTTCACATCTGTTATGACTGCATTACAGTGCACTCATTCCTGTAGACCCAGCAAGTCCTACCTGACCAACCTGATCTTCTTTTATGACCAGATGACCCACCTGGTGGATGAGAGAAATGCTGTGGATGTGTCAACCTGGATTTCAACAAAGCCTTCAACACTGTCTCCCACAGCACTCTCCTGGAAAAGCTGGCAGCCCGTGGCTTGTACAGGTGGGATCTTTATTTGGTTAGGAACTGTCTTTATGGCCAGGCCCAGAGGGTGATGGTGAATGGTCCTGCATCCAGCTGGTCCCTACTGATGTCCTCCAGGGATCTGTGTTGGGCCCAGTGCTGTTTAATACTTTTTATTGATGATCTGAACGAGGGGATCGAGTCTACCATTTGGAAATTTGAAGATTACCCCAAACAGTGGGGAGTGTCGATCTGCTGGAGAGTAGAAGGGCTCTGCAGAGGGACCTGGACAGGCTGGACTGATGGGCCAAGTTCAATAACATGAGGTTCAACAAGACCAAGTGCCGTACTTGGGGTACAACAGCTTCCTGCAGCACTACAGGCTAGGGACAGAGTAGCTAGGAATCTTCCCAGCAGNCAGGCTAGGGACAGAGTAGCTAGGACTCTTCCCAGCAGAAAGGGACCTGGAGATATTAATTGGTAGCACACTGAACATGAGCCAGCAGTGTGCCCTGGTGGCCAAGAAGGCCAATGGCATCCTGGCCTGTATCGGGAATAGTGTGGCCAGGGCAGTGATTTTCCCCCTGTACTTGGCACTGGTGAAGCTACACCTTGACCGCTGTGTCCAGTTCTGGATCGTCCAGTTTTGGAACAATGTCGAGATGCTGGAACTTGCCCAGAGAAAGGCAACAGGGCTGCTGAGGGTTCTAGGACATAAGACTTATGAGAAGCCACTGAGGGAGCTGGGATTATTTAGCTTGGAGAAGAGGAGGCTCAGGAAAAACTTATCATTCTCTACATCTGCCTGGAAGGAGGGTGTAGCCAGGTGGTCTATTAATTACACAGCTCCAGAATTTGATATAGAGAACAGACTTTTGTTTAGAGCAGGTGCCATTTGTAGACACAAATGTACATGCACACACATCAGTGTTATCAACCTGCAGTATCATTCCAGTGAGATAAATATTATAGGATTTTTGCTGCCAGAATTCTTTCCTATTTCTACCATGACCAAGTCCAACCTTAAAGACATTCTGTAAGACAGGCATTACACTGTGTCTGTTAGTAAGATGAAGGTTAGTCTGCTCATTTTTAGGATGTCCCCAGGAAAACCATAAACTCATGTTTCTGCATAGGTAATATCATGCCCTGTCTTCTAACTCTTCTACAAGGCTCCCACCTGAAGCCAAATTTTTGCCTTTCCATATTTTTGTTTTATTCTAAAGCCTTCTTGCATTCAGAGGGGCCTTGCTATAGTTTTCTCATGATACGTTATAAATTAGTGTCTCATATCATCAAACATATTTGTCAAGTATCTTTCCATAGTATGGCATTTTCCCTTTTACTCAATGCATGGTCTTGCAGAGATCTAGGAAAAACTGATCACACACCCCCATGCACACACGCACCATACGCAGAGTCTGACTATGGTGCCCAAGGATTGCCATCTATACATCTGCAGTATGGAGAAACAGGCTCTGCAGTCACCCCTTTCAGCCTATGCCAGGATGTGCTAGGTAGGGAGCCAAGAATTCCTAGAAGCAAAAGCTTTTTAAAGTCTGCATAGATCAAAGTTTTTCTGAGCTCCTCTTGAATTCCTACACTAAGACTTCCTACTGCAATATATTTTTCCCTTTAGATTCAGTTGCAGGTTCATCTTGGTAGCAAAGATGTGTTTCATCAGGTATGTGGTTTTCATGGTTGCCTTGTAAATTTGTGAACAAGAAAGTTTAGCCACTTTGATTTTGTCTGCTGGTGTCAGTCCCCCTATCCTTACTGTTAAAACACAGATGCAGTAGAAACTTGACTATAAGATGTACTGAATTGGGGCACATTGTCAGTCATCATCCCACCACAAGGATGGTATCTCTCTGACTGGTTTCTAGGTATTGTTGCAGTAATGTCCCTAATGTGTCCCTGAACAATCTGAGTTCATCTCACCATCCTTTGGACCTTTCTCTTAAAGGTAGCCTCTTCAACCCACTGACAACTTCATTCATTGACAGAAGGTACTTCTTATATCTTATAGAAGATACTAGGTGACTTAGTTATCCTCTGCAGATTTCTCAATTTCATTTTCTAGCATCTGCTCAACATTTTCTGTGTCTTTTTAGATGCTATGGATCTTTCTTTTTATTACAGATGTACTTTGAAATATCAGACTGACAACAAAAATCTAAAGAAAGATGAAATAAGAGGTACAATAGAATTGCAGCAAACAAATACATTTTCCTAACACACCGTGATACACATAAATTGTCAAACTTAGGTATCCTTGGCTTAGTCTGGTGAATAGTTTCTCAAAAATTATCTCTCTCTTTGACTGCTTCTGTCAGACTTTCATCTTCTACAAAACCCTTCTCAATTTTATATGATGCATCTGAACTTTTTTGTAATTACTGATAAAACAATAATTTGAATGAGCACATATAAGAGTGATCAAGTAACTTGCATGTCTTCAATATTTTTTCTGTTAGGATTTGATCAAAAATATGTTGTACTGTGTGGTAAAATATATATATATCAAAGTTGTTTTTATAGAATTGAGAGACTCATAAAATTATAGAAACATAGAAAGGCTTGGGAAGGAAGGAATTTTATAAATCATCTCATTGCAACCCTCCTGCCATGGGCAGGGGCACGTCCCACTAAACCTGGTTGTTCAAAGCTCTATCCAGCCTCACCTTGAACACTCCAAGGAATGGGACATCCATAACTTCCCTGGGCAAACTTTTCCAGTATCTCACTCTCTTCCCAGTGAAAAACTTCTTCAGTTTAAAGCCATCCTCCATTATCCTGTCACTATTTGACTGTGTAAAAAGTTGCTCTCCTTCTTTCGTATATACCCCCCTGAGTACTGGAAGGTGCTATAAAGTCTCTCTAGAGCCTTCTCTTCCCCAGCTCTCTCAGCCTGTCTGCACAGGAGAGGTGCTCCAGCCCTCTGACCATCGTAGTGTCCCTCCTCTGCACCCGCTCCAAAGGGTCCATGTCCCTCCTGTGCTGGGGACCCCAGAGCTGGATGCAGCACTCCAGGTGGGGCAGAGCAGAGGGGCAGAATCCCCTCTCTCATCCTGCTGGCCATGTTGCTTTGGATGCAACACAGTTGACTTTCTGGGCTGTCAGTGCACGTTGCTGGGTCATGTCCAGTTCTTCACCCATAAGGACCCCCAAGTTCTTCTTCACAAGGAAGGACTGCCAATGAGTTCTTCCCTCAGTCTGTACTCATGTCTGGGATTACCCTGACTCAAGTGCAGCACCTTGCCCTTGGACTTGTTGAACCTCAGGAGGTTCTCATGGGCCCACTTCTCGTGTTTGCCCAGGTCCCTCTGGATGGCATCCCATCCTTGTGTTGTGCCAGCTGCGCCGCTCAGCTTCCTTACTGAGGGTGAACTTGATCCCTCTGTCTGTGTTGTTGATGAAAATATTCAAGAGCACTGATCGAAAGACAGAGCCCTCAGGGACAACACTTGTCACCAGCCTCAGCCCTGACACAGGGCCATTGACCACAACTCTCTGGCTTTGTCCATTCAACTAATTCCTTATCCACCAAATAGTCAACCCTTTGAACCCATATCTCTCCCATCTGGAGTTAAGGCTGTCATGTGGGACGCTGTTGAAGGCCTTACAGAATTCTAGGTAGATGATTTTGCTTGGTCTTCCCATATTGATAGTCGTAGAATGAATGTTGCAGGCAGATATTTCTGGAATTCACACTTTTATGTGACTGATAATGGATACTATGCTGTAAATGTTATTTTTTCTGTTTTTCTATAGAAGGCAATAGTAAGAGGATAGTTAAAGTCAGATTTCAAACCTATCAATACATTTTTGTGCCTTAAAAAGAAAGGAGTATATCTACCTGTAATTTTACTGTATGATTTGCAGAACATCTGGTGAACAGCTGCTTTCTAAAGACAAATTTATTCAGATAATCTCACTGAATAGCTTTAGGTTCTGTCTAGCAACAAATGGCAGAAACAACCTTATAATGGCTCATACCCAACAAAAGCCAACATGTCTCTTCTTTTTGTTGGTTTGTTTTTCTGGGTTTTTTTTAAGTATTTAACACCCAAAACTATGTAGTGGGCATGTTTCCTGGGCATCCTCACAGCATTAGCACTTCAGTCCTGCTGCCTCTTAAAGCTACTCTGAAGTCCATTTGCAAAATTGATTGTTTCTTGTTAAGGGCCTACACTCTCCTTGGTTGCTTGCCATGGAGGGAAACAGCGGGTCACAAATTTCGTGCAAAATTGGTAATAAGCCCATGCAAAGGAAATAAATACACTGCAACATGCTGTTTCTGGAATGTTGCTCAACACTTGCACTTCATGTCTCCAGAGCTCTGAGGAAAAACACATTAGGTGAGGGATGCTCAAGAACACCTTGGCACACTTGTTTTGTCATTTGCACCATTTCTTTAAAATGAATGAAAATCTGAAGAATACCCTCAAAAGACCTCTTCCCCATTTAGACCTCCTGTGTGCTTTATACTGATTTTGAAGACAGACAAGAGTTCTCTTTTCTAGAAAACTTTGATATAGAAGACATGAGCACTTGGCAACCTCTTGCCTTGTTGATGCTTTCATCACAGATATGAGAGCAGCAGTAGTTACATGGGACTGATAGTTGAAATGGGGAGAAAAAAGACGGAGGTGTAGTTTAAACTGCACCTAAAGCACTGTTTTGTAGAAATAAGACACCATATGAGCAGTCAACAAAACAAATTTGTCAAATTTCATCTTAATATTGTGTGTGTGTGTGTGCATACCTTGTTCCAGGCTGATGGCATAAAGTAAATCAGGACACAGCAGAAGTAACTCAGATATTTTTATGTTGCCATACAGAAAATTGATTAGTTTTTTGGAAACATGAGACAAAGTCTTACAAAATAGGAAAAAATGCCCCACAACTATCCTGTCAAGCTCTCTACCCCACAGCAGGACCAATCTTTCCTGAACCATGGCAGAACTGTATCTAGCCTGTTGTCATGTCTCCCAGAGATGTTGCAGCCTCCCAAACAAGTATTTAGGAAGAATTGTTATCCTTGCAAGTGGGGTTGTGCAATGACCACCAGACACTTTTTTTTTTTTTATTCACTGTAGAGTTGCAGACAGTGCATACCTCTAAATATTTGAAGAATACTCTCCTTAGACTATGAAACCTCAATTATATTCTCTTGGGCCATGCCATCAAGGAAAAACACACAAGAAACCACGTTGGTGGAAGATCTGGAAAGCTATACTTCACTAAATAAGACCTGCTATTTTGTGCTGTAAATCAGCCATATGCTGCACTTGATGAGGTGAAGACTTATGTAAAGCCTGATTCACATACAATCTGGCATGTATTGGCTCTGAATGTAAACATGTCTTTAAACAGGTTCATATCCTAATATACAGATGATCTGTAGGTCTATTGTAGTTTTTGTTAGGATATGTTAAAAAAATGGGCAGAGTTTGCCTTATGAAGTAGGAAATAAAAAACTACATATGGTTCTGTATGTGCCAGACCTCCAGAGGTAAGGAAGTGCTGTAAATACTTTGTTGACTCTGTGCCAGATTCTTATGTTGAATCTTCCCATGTGTAGCAATGTGATGACAAGGCCAAAAGAACTTCAGATTCAGTTGTTTTAAAACTTTGTTCTTTTGAATGCTACCTTAAGAAATTAAGGCAATTAGACATCAGAAGAAAAAATCAATTAACAGAAAGACTACAAAACATACAAAAATCACAGTCCATTTTGATTAACTTCTAGACAGCACTTCAGTCAAGGGGGTATTGTAAACTCCTCCATCCTAAAGTATGAGCTACATGATGAAGAATGATGATCACTTCCACAGAAGACTATTAATGCCAAATGACAGTCAAAATTTTCCCTATTTCTTTTGATACACTTATGGCTGAATAACTGATATAAAGTATCACCTCCATTTTTTCTCATTTCTCTTAGGAATCAGACTCCATAGTTGCACAAAATATGTTTTAGGGGTTTTTTTCCAGTGGTTTAAATTCCCTTTTACCTCTCTGGTGAAAGATTATTGCGAATTAAGATATGTCAGTGTATATGAGTGATATGGATAAATAAGTCTTCAGTTCTGTAGTAGAGGCTGCAGCTGACGAGGTTTGAAGCAAAATGGCAGGAGATGTTATGAGAGAAATATTCCTTCTTTGCTGTAATTCCAAGCAGATGTAGCATCAAAAATATTTTCTGAGATGGACTACATTTTTCTTTTTATTTTACTTTTGTCTAAAGTAAATAGAGAATATAGATCAGAACTAGGAACAAGCTTAATAGGCTACTGGACTAAAAAGAGGAAAGGTCCGTCTGACTTTCAGCTTGGGCTTGGAGACTCGTATTTAACTCAGTGCTAAATAAGATTGCACAGCAGATAAATATTTTCACTCTACTGAAGGGAAGTTTTTCAAACACATTAGCCTGCTTGAGGACCCAGCTTTTTGCATGCACTGTCTCCTCTGTCATCCCACTAACAGCAGAACTACAATGACAACATGTTGAGTTCACAGCCACATACTTTGTTGCTGTGACAAATTCCATTTGGAAAGGCAGTTGCACAGCAAAACATAACAAAGGAAATATTTGCAAGAAGTTCATCCAGAAGACAAGTCTTTTCAGAGCTGCTTTGATCAAATTTCGAGCCATAGGGCTGTTCCACTTCCTTTGCTGCATTTGGTAAAGGCCATCATGGGCCATTCTACTCTCAGCAGTTAGAGAGTCTCATTTTAAAAGTGCTAAAACATCCATCTGCAAATCCTGATTTTTATGTGTTAAGAATAACATGAAGAGCAAAATAGTATTTGTTGAGT
This sequence comes from Tichodroma muraria, assembly GCA_013390105.1. Lineage (NCBI taxonomy): Eukaryota > Metazoa > Chordata > Aves > Passeriformes > Sittidae > Tichodroma > Tichodroma muraria. Next base: position 7,373 of record WAAG01080735.1, read on the forward strand.
CTCATAAACAATTAAATTACCACCTATAAAGACTCATGCTCCTCAGGTGGCCCTGGTCACTTCTGTCCCATATAGAAGACAGCCCAGATTCTCCCCACCACTCCATTGCATTGTGTTATCTTTAACAAAATTGTGCCTTGATGGGAACCATCCTACTTCTGTTTTGTTGAAACTGTCATTCTTGCAGCAGTAAAACAAATCTCCTTTAAGATCATATTTTCTTTGGAAAAATATATGTTTTCTTCTGACATTGTTTAGTGTATTTTAAAAGACTTTACAATCTTCCTTTGTGTGTGTGAAAAAGGGGTGAAAACCAGCAGCAGCTATCACCAAAACCTGACTGATAACCCCTGTCTATTTCCATTCATTCAGAATGTATGAGAAGCTCAAGTGTGCTCTGCCATTAGACATAGATGTCCAAAGTCATCGTTTACCAGGTGTCACACTCATCAGCTTCTATCATAGACTTGATTTTTTTTCAAAAAAAATCATGATTAAAAAAAAGCCTTTTAAACAGCAAAGCTTAAATTATCCTTGCATTATCTCTTCCTTCCCAGAAATGAAAAGACTAGCATGACATAAAGAACAAGTTTCCATATTTAGCTGAGTTAGGGAATTTTTAATAATTTTAAGTCTTTAAATGTTTGAAGTTCAGTATGTAACCCCTGACTGTACTGAAGGAGAAGAAAGGGTTGCACGAGGCCAGTGGTAGAGCTTTCATTTTCATCTGCCTGCCTCCCTTCCCTGGGTATGTTTTGAAGGGGCTGCTTTAACCTGGTGCCAGCGATATATTGTAGTTGTACCACCTTTCCTGGCAGTCTCCTCCCCATGGCCTCTCGGTTCTTTACGTGGAGGAGAATGCACAGCTGAGGAGCAGATCAAACGCATGACATTCCTCTGCATGATTTACACGACCAGCTTCATTGCAACAGAGATGCAGACAGATGTCTGCAGGAGCAAAATGTCTACTCAGGTGCAATACAGATTTGGATGCCAGAAAGCTTGGGCCAAGGAAAGAGATAGATAGGCTTCATCTTGGAATGTGTTGAAGAGTGCATATCTCACATATTCTAAGTTACCCATCCCAAGGACATTCGTGTGGGGATGATAAATTTTTGACAGAAGTATTCAAGAGAAGTGCTGAATTAGAAAATGTTTAACATACTAAATGAATTTTTCAGTTTAAAAAAAAATCTTTTTTTTTTTTCCTCCTGCTACAGATTCAAGCTGGCTTTAGGCTAAGGAGGAAAATGAAAGAGCGTTGATGTACTTACAGTGTGGGAGTTTTTTTGCAGGTGACTTTTTTTTCAGGTGACCTTTTCTAGACACGCTGATCTTGTTTGAGTGTTAGCAAAGCCTAAAACTGGGATTCAAAAGAACAAAGTAAACAGACTTTGTAATCACACGGTGTAGTCCCTGTACTGAATATGGCATCTGCCATGAAATAGGTGTTTCCTGGGGTACCTCAACTATATTGCCTTAAATGATATGCAGCTGAATTCATACTCTCGCTAGGAGGAGAAAATAAATGTTTCATTGGGTCTGTTTAGACCCATTTTTTGTCCAGAGCAGACAAAATTCTGGTATTTTGCCTGTGGTTAAAACATAAAACTTTTCCCATTACACCTTTGATAACATATCAAGAAAACACTTCCTGTTACAAGAAATTCACGGGTTTGACTTATATAAAATAAATTAAACCCCCAAAACTGCAAAACTGAAAATCACAAAACCACAGAGAACAAAACAAAAATTCTATGAAACATAAATTTTCCCTAGGGACAGACACCCAGTGCAATAGGGATTACTCATATAGAATATGCATATGTATATTAAAAGATGCTTATACCTTAACATGAGGAAGCAAGTGGGATTTATCATTGTTAGGTTGTTGGGGTTTTTTTACATTTAGCATTAATCTGCCCAACTCATTTTCACCATAGTAAAACTTCTGGATCAATCAGCTTTATTTTGCATTGCTGTTTTCAGCATTTTTGGGCCCACCATATTTCTCTCTCTGTGGACTTCCAGGGGGAAAAAAGATGGAACTGGAAAGCTGTTGTCTTTCCTTTATTTCAAACATGGTTTTGTTCCTCCCTGTAGGAAACAGATTCTGAATATTAGAGTTGCCTGTGTTCCCTGAATCCGCTAAGTAGGCATATCTTTAGCAATTCTTCTTTCTCACCTGAAAGAGACGAATTTGCAAGTTGGTAGTAGGCCAAGTCCAATGTCCTACTCTGACTTTCCAGGCTCTATAACTTCTGTCCTACATCAGCATGGGAAAGGACCCTCGGACCTACCATGTGCCAAGGGATCTGCTTCCGCACTGCAGCTGACAGGAAGGCTTGCAGGTTATCTCTGTTTGCAGCCATGTAAAGATATGGATAACCTTTGGGTTCAGCTGAAGTTATTACACTTCTTCAGTCTGTTTCTCTGTTCTTCATCTGCTCAATGGGTGATTTTTATTTATTTTTTCTTAATCTTTTATGTCCCACCATAATGGCACAGAGAAATATTTAGCATATGTTTTCAACTCATAACTAGAAAGCGTGGAGTGTATTTTCTCCCTGTAACACATTGGTGAGAGAGCCAAGCTCTGAATGCAGAAATCAGGAATCCCAGGCTACCTTTAATCTATGTTTCTTTATTGTGCTTGGAAAGAGACCACAGAGCTGATGCTGTCTCTGCTGCAGTATCACTGGGAATTACAGGTAGGCATAACCTTTATCACAGGAAGCCATAACTTCACCCTGAGTACATGTGAAATGTGGCATAAAATAAGAAATGTCCCATGGAGAGTTGTTTTTTCTGCCATAATTCTGATCTATATTGGTTCATTGAAATAGAAATAGATGAAAATTGGTATTAATATTTCATGTTTCTAATATACAAGCTTATTGTTACTATGATGATAGACATTCCCTCTCTTTACTAGAAGGTATGACTCAAACAGCTGAAAGTCAAGAATTCCAGGAGTTTGTTCCTTAAGATAATTATTTTTACTACAGAAACCCTATAACTATTCAATATTACATCATTCTCATTTCATTGCTAAAGCTGAGAACAATACTGCAGTATGACTTTCTATTTCCCCCCTCCCCTCCCACTTTGAGGCATTTCAGGATGATTTGAGACATACATATATATACACATTTCTCCTCCCCAGGCATTTCATATAATCTTTGCAGTAAAAGCCGTAAGACTTACAAAATATTACACCAAAAGACATTTTTGGAAAAAGAAGTTGACTTATGTCCCATATTATATACTCTCACAATATTCAGCAGAGAGAAACAAACCTTTGATCATACTTCCAGATGAAATATTTTTGTTACTCTTTTTTTTTACCATATAAAGTATTAATTGAACAATGATGCTGTAAAAATGTGCATATGGAGACAGTTAGATCCACCCATGTTATTGTAAAGCGACTTGTTTGATGTTTCGTATTGTTCAGCAGAAGAACATCATTAGAACATCCTGTCTGGCAAGAAAGGCTATCATGTTGAAAAGGAACCTTGGCCTCAGATATTTTTTTTTATTTTCTCTTTATTTTCAGTCTGAATCTGAAATTCCCTGAATATCCTGCTGAACTGTGCATCAGGCTGGATTCTGAAATCTCTGCACCTTCATACAGACCAAACTGTCTGCACCCAGAGGGCATTTCAGGCTCTACTGCCCCTTTTCTCTAGGGCTCCCCCCATCCTGCCCAGGGCCAGGTCAGCCCCCACGGTCCCAGCTCTTGCCCCAGTGATGCTGCAGCAGGGCTGGTCTTCAGCATCCCACAGTCCTGCCACTCTTCCTCAGAGCAGATTACTTTATACAGAAGCTCTGAATGCCCTTCTGACAGCAAGAAACTATTACTCCATTTACTTCTTAGCTGATTTGCCTCACGCTGGAAAAACTAGTAAAATTTTATGCTGCAAAGTTTTAATTGTTCTGTTGGGATTTTTTTTCCCATTTATTCGATGTAATTTAGAATAGATGTTTTACCTCATCTACACCATATGTTTATTAATAATTTTTACCTGTAATGAACTGTTTGCTGGGCGAATGTATTATGCCAATACTTTGGCAGAAGATAAGTCTTGTGGAAGCATCCAGAGGAGGCATTAATGAACAAAGCACTATGCTCCATTTGCAAATAAGTTCCCATTAGCTTGCTGGGAACTGCACCCTGAATATGGAAAATATACCATGACTTGTTGTTCAGATGTGGAATCTCAAATTGAAATTTTTTAAGAAAATTACTATTTTAATGTCATATGTAATCATTTTTACAAAGCAGGTTTCTAAAAAGGGAGAGCAGGGGATAGAGGTATGGGAGGTTGAAGCCCACATTGCAGCTTTTCCAAAGATATTTATGGATTTTGGTGGCTATCTATTATTATAATTACTACACTTGGGAAGGTTATCTGGGCTGTTGCTTACATAAATCAAATAATTTAGTTTAATAAACTGAGGGTGGTTTCTGAGATGGCTGAACAACATATTCACCAATGGTGTTTGACAGACATTTTAATATTTATCCAGTTCCCTTAAAGGCCTCTTAATTTGGTATGCTGAGCTAGAATATATACAGTTTTCCCTGTCACCGGCAGAAATACTGACAACTGATGGTTAGTAACAACTCACAGAATTTTTATTGTTGATGATGAATAGAGATGCTGGAATGTCATCTTTATCACTGGCTTGTGCAGCTCTGTGTCAGCACCGTCTTGATGGCCACTGTGAGGCTGTTTTAGCTCTCAGCTTGAGGCCAGGCTGTGTGACAAAACAAGCAAAATGCCTGTTTGTCAGGGGAAAAGGATGGTAACTGGCACTGAATAGTTCCCCTATTACTGGGTTTGTGACCTATTTCCTCTTTAAATGGGGGGTGTTGACTGAGAAGCAATATTTCATGGTTGATGGTTAGAGGGTTGGTTAGAGCTTTGAGTAAGCAAATGGAAAATATCTGAATCAGAAGGAAATGAAGGGCAATAAAAAAGAAATCCCACCACACCTTTCATTTGGGTAGTTGCTTAAAGTACAACTGTACATGAAGGAGACTATCTTCCAAGTGAGAAGTCCAGTGTATTTCTTCCATAAAACTGCCAGTCCGTAGTAAGGCCTTTGGCCCTGTTCAGTGCAGGAATAGATACGGAGATATAAACAGCAGCTAAAACAAACCATCTGGTGAAAAGGAGGGGCACTGCCTTGAAAGACAGCAATAGCACTGTCTTCTGAAGGCAAACAAGGTTGCCAGTTTGCCAAAAAAGATCATGTCCTTGATGACATCCTTAAGCAGTAGCTTTTGTCCCATTCAGTCACACATGAAAGGCCAAAAGTCCTTTAAAGGAAACTTAAAAGTTTCCTCAAAAGAAACTTTTAAAAGTATTTTTTAAGCTATAAGTAGTGCTTTATAGCCTAGAAACACATTATTTTGCCCTTCAAATACCTTAGATTCCTAAGTCATCATTGTTATAATGACACTGCTACTACAGCAGGGTACCAAATTTAAAACTCCTGCTGTTTTTAAACAGGAAATCAGCATCCAGCTCCTCACCCATCAGTTTAATAATTTACAATTTTTTTCTTTAAGATTTTCAATATAACTTTAGAATTGAGATCACTTTCTAATAAGTTGGTCGGTGGGTGCACCACTTTAGAGACATCGGTGTTAATGTGAATTACGTACCTAAATGTTTTACCTACCATCCTCTAAACTTATCCCAGATCTTGGAACGCTTCCTCGCTGCTGCCTAGGTAATGCAATGATGATGGACTTTTTCCTTTGTAAAGACAGATTTCCCAATAAAAGTGGTGTTTTCTCCTCTTTTATAGTGGTCTTTAAAAACATGCTTTGATGCAAAATCTGGTAGACACTACACATCATCTCAGTAAATGGTTCTTGTTCTGAAACTTCTTTGAAGACTTGCAGTGGCCTCTTCTGATATTAAAGTATGCCACTAGGAATATTAAATTACTGTCCCACCTGTTTCCTATACTATGTGATGTACTCTAAAAGTTCTGCCAGAAACATGAACAGAGTTACTGTACTATCAATAGAAGACCTTGAAATTATATTGCATTGTATACACAGATATTGTTTTGATGCCCTTTTCTAGACTATTGTTAGAGATTTTGTGTTTGGTAAAGCAAAAAGGTAGTATAGCTGCATATATCTGTGTGTTAGAAACAGTGAAAATACACACAGGTAAAAGTTAGAGCATTTCTCTATAGCCCATTCTTTGTTCTAGGTGAATGCCAAGCCCTCTCAGTATGGAAGGGCAGTTTCTTATAGTCATCATGGCCAAATTGTTTTCATCAACATCATTTCTGGGGCAAATGATTATTGCCCAGGTTAAACATCAAGTACTGCCAAGTATTATGTGGTGTTTCCCAATTTGCTTTGTTAGACTTCTGAACATCCATAGTTCTAATCCACAAAGCAATGAACTTGATAACATCTGATCATGATACCAAGGAGTATTTTCAATCAAATATTCGTAAACTACTCTCTATTCTGCAAAGAAGAGTGAATTCAAGCTTTAATTTTACTGAGATAAACCTGTTTTCTGAAAAAACTAATGAACTTTTTCATTTTAGCTCTCTGATGCTGCTCTGATTCTGTATTTCAGAAAGCTTTCAAGGTAAGGGTTTGTCTTCTCCAGAGATTTTCTCAATATACTTTAGACAGGCCAAGTTTTGCTACTGATCACATCATGCAATTCTTCATCTGAGAACAAGCTTGCACCTCTCTAAACATGAGCAGAACCTGTCCCAATGCTTAATTTTCATTGCTATTAACAAGGTAATATGGAGAAAAAAAAAAACAAATAACCCATCAAAAATGCTGTCAGCTATTAAAGTCTGAATGTCAAATGGAACCAGAATAAGTACTGCTGTTGCTATAGTAACACATTAACTATAAAAAAAAAGTCTAGTCCTCTAAAAACTTAAGTACATCCATATGTAACAGCTTACACGTACATATGTGATTTAAAGGATTCTTGGTCTTTTCCCTGCTAAAATTATATGTCTCCAATTGGAGGTCTTTTAGTATCTCTTAGTTTCACTAATGAAAAGCAAACACGCCGGGAATGGCAAATAAATTGCCTTCACCACTAAGGCAATTATACCACTATGAAGAGTATAACTATACTAATTTAGGTCATGTAAGGTAAAAGGGAGGCAGAAGTGATGCCTGTTCTGCTTTCCTGCAAATATTCTAGAGCAAAGAGAGCTGGCAAAATCTGCGTGGCAAGCAAGATGCTGTAGCAGATGACTCTTGGGCCCAAGAGCTTAAACAGTTATCTCCAGAGAAATCAGGAGAGAGGATAGATCTTAATCAGAAACCAGGGATGGGAGGCAGAGCAAGATGACAAAAAGCACACAGTACTCTCTGATCTAACATGCTGGCTGGTCCCTCCAAGAGTCATCTTTCAGACAACCCAGCAAATGAATTAATCTACCTTTTTCAAAGGTAGAGTGGCAGTGGCTCATATACAAACGTGCATGTTTGTTATGAGGGTATCTAATGTTTGAGTAACTGAGAAAGGAGGTTACCAAGAGAATAAAACATTCTTTTCCTACAAAGTTAATACATGCTGTAAAAGCCCTTTTCCACAGAAAGCTCTATTCTTGGTCCAAAACAACTATTTTCTATACTTAGTCTTCTCTGGGTCAGGAGTAGATTCTCTGAACTTTTCTATAGCTGAAAATAAATGGCAGTAGTTGCTACTTTCATTTTCTCATAAATTTCAAAATGCCTGATGCTTTGTGATTCTCATTATCCAACTCAAGTCCTTCCCGCTCAGTTCAGGATGGCCTGTCTGTGAGCCTGGATTCACTTAATGGTAATTACACAAGTAGTTGGAGTGCTCAATCAGGACAAATAGGCAGCAGGCTCATGGCAGCCCGGAGGCCTGTGGCATATGGAAATGCAGACTTGGCAAACAGTGCCACAGAAGGCACTCCAATGTTGTGGAGATGGATAAAAGCATCCACGTCTGCAATGGGATGTGATTATATGCCACCTGCCCACATTATCATCATATGCTCTACTTATTGTGCCCTGCAGCATATTTATCTCTCATCTCTGTCCCAACTGTTATTCTCTCCTTTGCTACAAAAATTCTGCTCAGTAGGTTTCTTCTTTCTGTCACACTATTTCTACATATGCTTCTTCTTCTTCTTCCTCCATCTCTCTTCCATTCACTCCTCATCTGCTCCCTTCTGCATTATTTCCCCACTTCTCAGCCTTGTGCTCCACCCACTATGGAGGGGCAAGCCCAAAGCAAGGTGAACACAACTCAGCTGGCACCAAACCTAGCCCCAAAACACTATGGCTGTTCCCCAGGACCTGTGCTTCTGTAAACAGCTCCCTTCCAAACAGCGCTTCCTAAGAGTGTTGTTTTCCAAAGTTGCCCATAGATACAGATATTAAAGCCTATATCGTATATTACTATGAACTGGATGTATCGAACTTGAAAAAAAATGTTTATTAACTAGTTCTTCATTTGTGGGAGAGCTTTTAAATGCACACAAGCACAACCTATGCAAAATGTTGTGTATATCTTCCAAAGAGTATTTTGGCATGGGTTTGCATCCTTCTGGTCAAAGACTTTGTGCACCTTGGCCTTTTGCCTGTGTGTGATGATGCTGTAGTGTGATTGGATTCCCATTCACTGGTAAACTGCACAAATTCACCAGAATTACAAGTCTGGCGCCTACTAACTGGCTGTCAATTTTTACATTACTTGGGGAGCTGCAAATTGTTCTTGGTTATTCCCTTCTCAGTTCTCCTACCTAAAAGAATGCCCACACCTACAGGTAATGGTCAGAGCTTCTCCCCTCTCACTGCTGTGAAGCAAATGGCACTGCTGGGAGAGACTGAACTAAAGAGATCAGTCAAAAGGGAATAACACATTTAAATCTATCAGAATTCCAGATGGGACATTGCAATTTGTAGTGACACAATGCCTGGGATCCTCTGTAGAAAAAGGCTTGCTTTGTTACTTAATAAAATTCCTCCTAACAGAAGGCTGATGGATCATAACTTACCCGACGAGGGTTTGAAGCTGGTGGTGAACGATCAAAGTGCCTGTTGCTTCTCCCATCCCACCCAAACCTCTCCTCTTGTAGGAACACGAAGCAATGAGGGTAGCAGAGTCCCCAGACCTGTAAAGACAAAACAATACAATGCATGAACCCGTTTTATCCAGGTTGTTCTTGTGCAACTTGTTCACTTGGCACATGGAGGGAGGGAGGGAGGGAGGGAGGGAGGATGCAACCCAGGCAGCTCCCAGCAGTTCCCTACCAGCACCCTCAACCTGATGCTGCAGTACCTGCTGCTTGCCCAAGAAAGCACTGCCACAGCACTCCTCTAGCTGCTTTGAACTGAATACGCTTGAAATGACAATATTTGAGATGAGAATATGTAGTCCAAGATTAGAACAGTTTTGTTCTCCTGTAAATTCTCACCAGACCTGTATGTAAGAGGAAAAGAATTTACAGTCATGAAATACCCTTGAGCTTTGACTTTGGAAGCAAACCACTCTGTCCTGAGTCACCTGTCCTTGCCTGATTTGACGCTTCCCTTCAAGCTGCTTGGCCCCAAAAATGAGAGACATCATAATGGAAGAGGGTATTTGTAGAGGGTTGGTGTGTTTTAAACAGCTGCTTTAGAGGAAAAAAATAAAAATCCATCCTGGAGATGATGTGGTTTTATTTAATGTTTTCAGAATAGTTTTAAGACTCTTTGGTCAAGAGATCTTTTCTTTTCTTTTCTTTTCTTTTCTTTTCTTTTCTTTTCTTTTCTTTTCTTTTCTTTTCTTTTCTTTTCTTTTCTTTTCTTTTCTTTTCTTTTCTTTTCTTTTCTTTTCTTTTCTTTTCTTTTCTGCTGTGCAAGTGTCTTATGATTTTTGGCAGGTGTTCAGGGCTTGTTCTTTAGCACAAACTCTGGACAATGAGCGCGTGAGTTCAGAAGCATTTGCTTGTCTTAGCTAGGATCTCTGGCTTGCACCTCATTCCAACACTGGTTTTGGTGCCATAGAGAACTTGCTGGCTAGTCTGAAATGATGACACAGAAAACACTATGTGCTTAAGGGAGAGTCATTCCAAGTGTCCAGGCAGGAAAATTAGGCTGCAAAACTGATATAACCAGATCTAACCTGCGGTTTAATGCTCAGGGCCAGATCCTTGGGTAGATTAAATCATCATTAGGTCATTCATGTTAATGGAAGGATGTGCTGATTGACCTCCACTGAAGACTTAGCTGGGCTGTGTATGTGCCTGTTGAAATTAAGAGGGCTATCCAACAAGTGATGTGATTTTGAGTCACTTGTTTGATATATTTTTTCTTTTATTCCATTTTACTCTCTGTCTTTCAGCTACCAGGGCACACTTGCCCTCATCACTGGCCCACTCAAGGATTATAACTTCCCCTTTCCAAGGCTTGGATAACCAATTATTAAACAGTCACTGATACCAGTAAAGTATACATATTATTTAGAATCAAAAAGTAACTCTTTCTGGTGCAGCTCGTAGCATTGTTCTGTAAACAATGTGACACTTAGTTCCCTTTGCCTCAGCCACTCTCTGGGCAGTTTAAGATCCTAATGGCAGCTACAGAAAACAACCAAACATATTACTGCTATTCAGGATACTTGTTTTGGCTTCTCTTTACAAAACAAGTGGAGATAAAAGTCTTCCAATAAGTAATTTTTACAAACCATTCAGAAAACAATGAATGCTCTCTGTGCATGGTGAGAAGGTAAAGGAAGACACTGAATGGGAAAGCAACTTTGACAAAAACCACATCTTCTTCACAGTACCTGATTAACACCTGAAAATTACTGCCATAAGATACTACTGAGTCTTCCAGAAATAGTATGGTTTCAGTATTATAACCAGACAGAATGAAAATACCCTTTAGTACTTTGTACTTCGTGAATACTTAGTGAAGCATTGAGCAGGCTTTTCTGCCTTCTGCATTTGAAATTTATTTCTGTCTAAAGTATTTGGTAGGCGCCTTCTCAAGAAATTAGTTTCATGGTATGATTCAGCCTGCCATAGAAGTTTTTATATTTCTACATTTTGATACACTTATATAATATGCTTTTGCCAACTAAGTAGCAGAACAGTATTCAGTCTTTATGTTAGACTTTTTATTCATATATCAAAATACTTTCCACATAAAATTTATGGATATAGAAACTAAAACTGAAAGGAACAAATCATTTTTTTTGGTGTTACAGATTGCAAATAAAATACAGGTTTCTTAAATTAATCTAATTACTTTTTTAATTTGTCATGCCTAAAGATTACATAATTCATATGCATTCTTAATTAACTTTGCTTTGAAAAATCAAACTCAATTTAAGAAGAACTAATATTTTTACGTACTACTAATGGTCATTATTACATTATTACATAACTGGAATGTCTTTTGGAAACATCAATAGTTCCAATGCAAAGGTCTGGTGGTGCAATAAGAGGTGCTTTTGAGAAAATTGTATGGTAGCTTTATTCTGAGAGAGGTCATAGGGATATTAGAGCATAAAACCAGAAGTTAGCAGGCTTCTGGTAGTCCACAGAATATTGGGAGTCCACAAAACAATAATGAAGCCACAAGCTGTGACTAAGAACAATAAGTCAGTCAGTAGTAGGATTGGTTTTGCTATACAACAAATGCAGAAGGACTTGGAGGTCAAACGGGACTGAAAGGTACAGCTTTGAGCAGATAGCATGCTCCTGCTTCACAACAGGCACAGAACCTGGGAGAGCCCTGACTTCAAAATGCAAACCCTGGTTGCCAAAGGCTCTATGAGTTCAAAAATGTAAGGAAAAACTTTGTGTCAGAAGATCCCTTGAAAGGTCTAGAGTAGAAAGGAAGAGGCAGAGAATGTGTGCTGGAAAAAGTATTGCGTGGTTGTCTCATCCTTGTGCTTCTTTCTCGAGGCATCCCCTGGATGCCAATGCCAGGGATGGGGTGCTGGGAGAGGAAGATTTCTGATTTGCCCTGATAGAGCTGTTCTTACATCACCTGCCCTCACAGATGGGTACCACCACAATACAGCCTTACTGTACAGTTGCACGCTCTGCTTCTATGCTGGGTTCTGCTTTGCTTTTTTGTAACATCGTGTCCTGCCATTTATTTGTCCCTGTCCATTTATTCAAAGACTTGAGAGGCAATCAATATTTTCTCTTTGTGGATCAGTAGCATCTTTTTGACTTTGTAAATTTCAGTGTACTGAAAAGTGGAATAGAAACAACATTTCTGGTAAAGAGATTTCAAATTATTCTGCATGCAGTGGTTACCAAATCGGGAAAACTGGCTGCAGTCCCTCAGAGAAATTTACTTGACATTACATTACATGAATGTCCTCTGAGAAAAAAAATCTCATAGCGATGACAACTGACTTTCTTATCTGAGGTAGCCCCTTTTGTCACTGAAGCTGTTCCTCCACATTAGGCAATAAGTCAGAAAGCCACTTTCTCTGGACTATTTGCTGAGCTTTAGTCTAGACTTAGAATCAAAAGTCTCTGGTTTCTGTGCAGCTCCCATAAAAGTAATTTCCTAGAACAATAAATAACTAGACTAGGGTCTCAGATACTTTAAAAGCTACATTTATAATAACAGTTCAACAAATACTGCACATTTTTAATGTAAATAACCCTATAAAGTTTTAAATGGTGCATGGGTCAATCTCACACTCCTTTTACATTTGTTTCTTTGGAAACATAAAAGTGATGGAGTTCTAGCAGCACTTACGTTTGTGGGAACAAATTTTTGAGGTCATATATACTAACATATTAGTATTCATGAACACTACACTTCATATGTAACTACTCAGATCAGAAGGGCCTTTGGTTCACATCCTACTCCAACTCCACATTTATTTGTACATCCCAGCCTTACCCAGAATTGCAAAAGTCTTCTGTTACCCCAAGCTATACATAACCACCCATTAAGAATTT
>WAAG01080748.1:3624-45600 GCA_013390105.1 Tichodroma muraria
ACATTGTTTCAGAACAAGAGTTAAGCTCAAGGAAGGAGTATTTGCAAAATCTCAGCTCTCGACATCTGAAATACCGGAGTGAGAAAGAAATCACGCCTTGTAAGTCAGCAGTCTGGGTGCCCCCTGCCCAGATGAGGATTTCTCCAATGCCACTTTTAGATGCAATGCCATGCACTAGAGAACTAGTGCTTATCCAGACTTTCAGGATTACCTTGATATGAAGCTTTGTGGTGTCTTTTGAAGCATTTGCCTTTTCTTTATCACAGAAAGTGATATTTGATGAAAGTGACAGTCCGCATGATCCTCTCGATCAAAGCAGAATGCATTACTGTTTAACGAAGCTTGTGACTTGAGGTTCTATAAAATATGCTAAGAGCCTGCACTACAAGATCCAGTAATAGAGGAATTAGCTTATAGTGTACACAGGAGAAAAGCTTTGCTCTGAGACAATTTACAGAGGTTCTGGGAAAGGATTGGCTATAATTTTGCTCTGAAACAATGTTGCTGCTTTTATAGCAATTTTTATTGGCAAGTTCATCCTCAAATGTGTTGTTTTATCATTAGTTTTCTATTATTCACAGTGAAAAAAATATCACCATAAAAATATTACTTGCTCCAGTACAAAACTCGGTTACTAAGGTTACTAGATGAGATCTGTTTGGAATGATTTACTGCTCCTAAACACACTTTGCTCCCTCAAAGAGCTGACTGAGAAGAAGAATCTGCCCTAATAAATTAACCATGGTAAATGCAGACTGACCTACAAATTAAGAAATACAAGGTTAAATACAAACATCGATCAAAGGCAAGAACTATAAATAGATAATGAACTGAAGAAACAATGCCTGCAAAGCAAAAGGCTCCTGGAGTTTTCACGTTGGCTGGCAAATGCTACTTAAGTACCCTGCTCAGCAGAAGAGGAGGATACTGCTTACACGCATTCAGAGGAAATGTTGAGCAGCAGGAAACCTCGACGCATCTACCTAGAATAATTCAAGAAAAAAATAAAAAACATCCTTCATGGAACTCTGCAGGGAAGTTCTGCACAACTTTTCCAGGGCCAAGGCTGGCACACAATATCACTGTCTTTACACAGATGAGAAATTCTGCTTAGATTGTGCAACTTCTATTACTTATTTTGCAGTTGGTGAAGTCCAAAGCCAAATTTTACAGAGGGGCTACCTCTTATCTTTCTGCTTGTTGGTAGAACTGAAATCTGCAAAAGCAAAAAAGTACAGTCACTAACAAGGAAACATAAATTATACAGGCAGACAAGCGCATCTCTGTGTGTCATCACAGATCTATTGCTTTCAGTGCAGTCACACAGACATACAGTGACTGAGGATCCAGACTCATAGGAATGGGGTTCTTCCAGGCATGCGTTTGGTCTTTGCACTGTTGGCATCCCTGTTTTGAAAGGCAGGTCCTAACCTAAACCTCTCACCTGAAGTGGGATACTTTCTCTGGAGCCCTGTAATACGCCATCAAATGTTTTGGGAACATCCTGCTTCATTGGAAACATGATCCTTGCTAGAGTTCTTGAGGTGGTAAATAAAGGATAGGCAGATGCCCTTAGAGATGCAGGACAGGCCTTAGGGAGGTGAGGAGAGCAGGAAATGTTTTCTGCTAACTAAAGTCCCGTTTTCATGTAGCTGCCTCTGTCAATAGGAACTATTGTACGTAGCACTGGAAGGGATGTGGGACCAGATTTAGAACTAGAATGGTACTACTTAGATGAGAACATTGTCTTTGATAACCATGGAGCTAAAAAAACAATATGGAAAGGATATGGTTTAATTAGGCCACCAGTGTAATAACTCAGCTGGGAGTGCCACTTGGAAGTATGCTGTAGCAAACAAGCATCTTTTTTTACCCTTAAGCCTCTCTCCTTTGGAAGGCTCTGTCAGCTTTCCACTGTCAAGACCCTGAGGAAACAGAAGCAACATGATTGAGGTTGGAAGAAGCCCCTGGAGATCATCTAGTCCAACACCCCATGCTCAGTGCAGCATCTGCTAGGCAGGCTGCTCAGGATCAGGACTGTTAGCAGGTTATTCAAGGCTGTGTCCATCAGATTTTGAATACCTCCAAGAACAAAGACTTCACGATGTCTTTGGGCAACTTGTCCCAATGCTTAAAAGTAAAAATGTTTTTATTTCTTATGTTTAAATTGATTTTTTGAAAATTTCAATTAGTGCTCATTGCTTCTTGTACTATCACTAGGCACCACTAAGAACTTGTCTCCATCTTCTTTACTGCCTCCAATCAGGTACTCATACACAGTGACAAGATCTCCCTGGCCATCTCTTCTCCAAGCTGAACACTCCCTCCTCTCTCAGCCTCTCCTCAGGTCCCACATGGGCTTGCCCCAGATTTTATTTTCAATTCCTGGCAACAAAATGTACTTATGAAAGAACAGATTTTGCCCTAGAGGTTTGCCACAAGGTGATGCTGCTAGTTAAATCTATTTCTCCTACACCCCACCTCTCAGACCGAGATTTTAGAGACTTAATTTCCTCACTGTTATCAGCTAAAGGCACATCTGCTTTCTGATTCACTTCAGATGATTTTTAAATCAAGCTGGTGCTGCACTTGATTCTTTCTAATTGGTACACTCTGACTTATCACCTTGGAGAAGTCCTAGCCATGCCCTAAATCTTGATGATTAAGTCAGCCTTTTAATAATATCCCAAATTATTTTTGTGCAGGTGTACAATAATCATGAGGCAGTTTCTTGGCTGTAGAAAGGTGTAGGAGAGCCTGTCTGAACATATTGCTCTTTTTGATGCCAACCAAGACCCATCTTGTCATTGAGGCATTGCTGTATATGGTCTGCCTTCCTATCCCCCCTCTGCCAGTTGCTAAAATATCTTTCTTCCTGTCACTCCATTCTAGCCAGTTTAGTGACCTTCCTCAGGAAATCAGCTGTCTGGCTGCACCCTGGGCACACCATGTGATGATTGTGTACCTGGGCATTTCTCCCTTGGCTCATTCAAAGCATCTTGGAGTGGGATAAAGGAAAATCATTGAACGTGCTGTTCCACAGCCCCTGCATATACATGGAGGCAGTGGCATCTCATCTCTCCTTGACTTGACTGTTCTGGATGGCAGAACTGAGAAGGAAGGGTTTTTCCCTTTTATCAGGGGAACAGAGTGAGCCCTCTCTTACATGCTGCCACAACAGAGTTCCTTTCTGAGATAATGCTCTGACCAGTGAGGAGAGGCTGGTGACCAGATCAGGTGTGAGAAATGTCTCGGTGTGGCATTGTCCATCCAATGCCTCTGTTTTCTGTGATCCATTACCCGTGTGGAGCTTTCTGTCAGCGGGGGAGAGGCACAGAGGAAGGGGGTGAAGGGACAGGCAAAGATACTCTGACTGCTCTTTGGTGTTCCCCGTAGGCCGAGGTTCCGTGTAAATCCCTTCCTGCTGAACCCAACCCAGAACCTGAGGAGCTACGTGCCACAGCCTACCGGACAAGTTGTTTTACATGGGGACAGCTCTTCTTGAGGAGCATCTAGAATGACCACAAAGTAACAACAATACACCATGACTCAGCAGGGAAAACAGTAGTCCCACCTACTGGGAACCTAAATGTTGTTAAATGTTCCTCCTCTTCCACTCCCTGTCCCAAAATGGCAGTTTAGTGGGAGCAAATTAAAGACTACACATAATAAATGTCCATACACACACAGAGACAGCTGAGCTTGAGGCTGGCTGTCGGGATGTGCTTGATGCTGGCTTGCAGCCTAGGAAAAGCTAGAGGAAATAGTTACAGCTAACAGGAAGCAGTGCTTTCAGATCAGGCAATTTGGATACTGCTGTGGTGCCCTCTCACAAAGGCTTTACTTTCTGCTAATGAAAGGTGTTCTGAAGGGGGTAAATCCCTTTCTTAATCCACTCCCACATCCTCATAAATTCATGACAGCTGATGGGCATATTTTGTTCTAATTACTTTGGTCCTTAGATGACTTCTTTACCCATGTGTCCTTCAAATTTAAACTACAAAAACCAGCAGCATTACTTGCCTGCATATCAGTCAGCTGTTAAGTGTTTTAGCTAAGGAATAGCACAGTTGAGTTCACATATTTGTCAAATGAGTTACGAAATTTATGAAAATGTGTTCAGATAACCTTAATGAATTGTATTACCACAGCACTAATAATTCAGAGCTTTGACTGAAAGTGAAGAGACAATTCCTCTAGGCACCATCAGCCTAATTCTTCTTTGGTCATTGGACAGAGTGCAGCAACCTGCTCACGCCTCACCTTGAGGAGGGAAAGGAAACCGTGGTTGTACAGGTGTGTAACGCTTGTGTGGAAACACATGCCCAGATCTCGGTTTGGCTCTGCTGGCAATGGCTTTCTCATCAGCCTAGGTCTAGGTACTAGGTCAGCCAAGGAATATCAACTTACTTCCACCTCTCTGTTTTATTTAGAAAGTGGGTTTTTTTCTGCTTTTTTGTGGTCAACAACCATTCATCAGCAAAGAGAAGGTCATGTATCTCTGACAGTACTGCCTTGCATCAGTAGAGCAGTGCCCAGCCTTGCTTCTCATTAAGGGCAAGGTCAGCACAATGAGAGTGCATGCTTTGTGCTCTCAGGAGTCAGGAGTCCTGGCTGAGTTCACTTCCATATCTGGCTCCTTTCTCCCGTCTCATCATGGCACGAACATGGTCATAACATCTGATCTCTCATAAAAACATTTCAAAATGAGCAGGAGGGAAGAGGTCCACCTCTATTTTCAGGGTGAACCTACAATGATCTAAGTGTAACAAATACAATTGTGAGGGAATATTTAAAAACGTAAATGTTCTGAGGCAAGCAGATACAAAGTTTGGGTCCTGACCAGATATGACGTAAGCAGCACAGGAAGACTCTGTATGAAAGCAAACCCTTTTTAGCTAAATGATCAGAGAGTACTCATCTTCTGTAGTCTATAAAAGTAAATTTATATACAGGGAAAGCCTCTACAAAGTATAAACAAGATCAAAATGCAGCCTCATTACCGGTTACCCTGGTAAGTGCTGTGCTGCACAGAGCTCTACAGGAGAGAGTTTCTGAGGAGAAGAAATGAGCCAGCCAAAATATTATCTTCTAGGCTCATAGCCCACTGTTTCCTGTCAGTCACTAGATAAATTCTTCCTCAGGATGATTTTCTTTGCCAAAGGGAGCACAGTGCTGCTGTCTGCGATACACAGTCTCAAAAACATAGGTTTCTGTTTATCGGCTGAAGCTGTACTTGGGCTTCTGTCCCTTCACTTGGGTTATCATGTCTAGTTGCTGGCTTACAGCTGCAAATCAGGTGCCAGAGGAGAGTCAAAGTCGATTTGATGCTGTAATTAATTCTGTAGGAATAAAAATGCTTGCAGGAATATGACAGATCCTTCTGTCTGCAAGCAGTGATGTTAGGTTCCAGCAGGGCTAAAAATACATCATATTTACTCAAATGTAAAGCGTTGGATTAATTTTCAAGCATATTTGTTAACAGCCAAAAGTCTCTGCCTATCACAGAGGAAAAACATAGCATATATCTGAATGCCTAGGTCCTGCTGAATTACTTCAAGCCCTGTGAAGCAACACCAAAGAGTAAATTGGCAGCCACTATTTGGGGTTTTGTTTCCTTTCTTCAGTTAATGCAGAGGTTCTTTTATCAATGAACCTAGAGGAACCCAGTAGGACTTGCATTCTCATGATGTAGTGAAGGACCAAGGCATGAGGTCAGGATGCAGTGGACTTGAAAAATGGGAAACATGGGATGGAAATGTCATAGGAAGGGTTGTGGTTTGGAAATACAGGATGATGTAGAAAGAGGAAAAAGAAGGCCAAGAAGTGACATATAGGCAAATTATAGCTTATTAGTGTAACTCATGAATTTATCTTACGTTGGATAACAAGCAAAAAGTCCTAACCTTAGCCAAATTTTAGGTAAGCTGTCTTTGTATGTATAATATATGTCTAAGAAGCAGAAATTTGTGCTGTTCCTGTTCATGGACAGGCTGTGGGATTCTGTTTCTTCAGTTGCTCTTCCAATCATGAGCCAAGGACTAAGGACTGCTTGTCCCTTCCATATAAAGTCTCGCTATAGGGCCTGCTCTGCTGTTGACTTCACTCTGCCCACATGAGTTATACTAAGCTCATATGGAGCAAAGCATAGAGAGTTTCTTTGTGGACCTGCCCTAAATCCTGGGTTTCCTTTCCCAGTGAAACTGGACTTGTTGACACACTTGAAACAAGTTCAATATCAAGGAGAGTCCCTTTTCTATCCCAGGCCTCAGAGTCCACAGACTGCCCTGCTGAGCCTTGAAAGCAGCAGAGATGCTGCAGGCACACTAATGTGGCTGTGATATGTGCCATCCACCGAGGGTGAGGAATGCACTGCTCTCCACATGGAGTTTTTAAAGGTGAAATGCTCAGTGTAGATAAGTAAAATAAATAGTATCTGTGGTTATCTGAGTCGCCCACGGTGTGGAGAATTGGTTGTGATGGTGTCCCATCACTCTACCACTCAGCTTCACCGTGCTTTTCAAGATAACCTTTTTTAAAAAAAAAGCTAAAAATACTTTTCCTTTAATCTAGTTTGTTTTGTCAACAGTGTAATGTAATCCATGGGTGACTGTATTAGCTTTGACATGAAAAATTCGTGGCCGCAATGCCTTCCTCAAGAAAGAGGATAATGTAGACATTTGTCATTGTGAAGGTACTAACATACTAATGGTTTTGATTTAAAATGGTGACATTTCAAACACCTCATGTGAAAACAGAAAAGAACCAGTGTGGGAAGGAAGCTGCTCTTCATGAAGAATTGGATGGTTTGCAGGAAAACTCCTTTGACTTCAGCAACTTCAGTGCTCACAACAGCTAAAATTTAGACATGTGCAACCTAATTATTTTTCCTAGGGGCTATGGCTAGTGACGTGCTTAAGATTTGAAGAAAGACAGTAGAGGAAAAAAAAAACACACTTTGTTGAGTCATCCCATGATAAATACGTGCTAAAATTCAAGTTTTTCTCACCAGCCGTGTATAGACTTCATTGCCCTTTCAGCTTGGAAAGCAGAGTCATTGAACATCACCTTGTTGTTTTTCGTTTTCACTTCATTGTTTCAGTTTGTCTCACCTGTACTGTTATATGTTGTTTTTACTGCTTTTCTGCTTCTCTGCATCCCTTCTCTTCTATGGATTTTGTCTCTGCTTCTGAGGGGCTCCTCATAAAACTGAAAGTTCAGCATGGATTCATTCAGGTCACTCATTCAACTTGTTTTCCTCTATAACCTCTTGCCCATTTTCCCTGAGCATGTTGTGATAAGGACAACAGCTGTATGACAAAGGAATGTTAGTCTGTTTCATCCTGATCCAATCCTGTCCCCCACCCCAACTTCCTCTGTGCACCAGTACTGCTCCACCCTGGCCATTTCGGTGCTCCTTTTCAAGCTGCCTCTCGCTCCCCTCTGGGCATCTAACACCCACTGATTGTTGCAGCACACAATGCCTTCCCTCTCTGGAAGGGAGTTTTAGAGGTCAAAACCACGGCGTTTTTTGTGCCTCCGCAGCTCACCAGTGGCAAAGCCCAGCCAACACCACACTGTCAAGGGCCTATGCCAGAGACCTGCAAGGACCTGTGCTGGAGTGGGGGTGCCCTTTTCTTATAATCTCACCTCAGATAAGAAGTGCCTTTGGTTAAGACTAGAGTTTGCCTAGAGAAACAAGGACTGTAAATAGCAGCACTCATTGGTGATTTTCCTTGATACAACCAGGTGCAAGGGCCACCTGGACAAACAATATAGGCGCAGCTTTACTGGGGCTGTTAGTGTCCAGCAGCAGGGAGGCTCAGGTATTTCTAGGACATGCTCCTGTTACCTTTCAGCAAAGTTGTGTTTGGCACTCACGTTATTTT
Organism: Tichodroma muraria; assembly: GCA_013390105.1. Classification (NCBI taxonomy): domain Eukaryota; kingdom Metazoa; phylum Chordata; class Aves; order Passeriformes; family Sittidae; genus Tichodroma; species Tichodroma muraria. The sequence continues at coordinate 11,514 of WAAG01080748.1, forward strand.
TTTTGGTTTTTTTTCAGGAAAAGTGTGAAAAAAATACATTGGTGTATTTTCCTGTGAAGTGCTTCTATCCAGCACAGAACTGAATGTCTTCCTTTCACTAGGATGTACCTGGTAACCCCTCCTAGTCAGGGGGTTGTAATGTCAGTGTGGAATGGGAGCAAAACAGCAGTAATGTTTTATTTTAGTCAGAGGACTCTGCAAGCTTCTGCCCCTGCATGGCCCTACCTCCAGCCTGCCTCATTCTGAGTGCTCCTGGGGTCACAGTCCTTGAGCTTGTACCCAGCCCTTGGTCTCTCTGCTCTCTGAATCCTTGTTCTTCTTGAACAGGAGAAGTATATTCTGCCCAGGCACCCTGTCTTTGTGTGCTGTCTTACCTCTCTTTTCCTACAAAAACTTCAGCTCCACCCACGCTCTCTTCCTCCTCTGTGCTATTTATCTACATCCATTGGAACTCATATCCCCTGCTTCATTGTTCCTAATTATGTTATAATTAGGATGTCCAGCACAGCTTTAGTTAATTTAATTTAATAATCTTTTATCTTGCTCTTCATTCCTCTTTCTCAGAACCTTACTTCTTACTGTATTAATTCTTGTTGGTTATTCAACTGTTAACAAAATGAGATATAATGACCATCTATCAAGATCCATTTTCCTTTTACCCATGAAAGTGTTATGATCATTTTTGATTAAAATATAGATGGTCTGAAAGAGTATGAGTAAAAACTAAAATGAAAGAAAACTCATCTCAAGGCTTGTTTAAAACTTCATCTGATTCCAAATCTGTATTTCTGTAACTTCACCCCAAGTCTACATTCTGTTCTCTCTTATAATACACAATTTCTTTGATATTAGGAGTCTTACATTACCTGTAATGCTAGCAGAAAGCTGAACTATGTAAGCCTCAATTTATCTCCCTAGAACTAAAAATTAGTCATCTGTAAGCAGTCAATTGTGCTGATTACAGTGATCACTAAACCAGCCGCATCCTTATCTTACTTGCTCTGTTTTAGGACTGGAAATGGTTGCATTAATTTCATTTCTGCTACATGTTCTTGCTCTCTGTCTCTCTGCCTTTTTTTCCTTCTAATTCACATTTGTTTTGAACTGAAAATAAAGCATCACAGATTATCTATAAAATACAGTTGCTAAATATAAGGTACAGCCTTTGGGGAAACAACAGCCTGGATGAACACAGACAGTTTCTCCTCTCTGTTAGAGTACTCAGACCAAAGAGATTCATTATAACCCCCTGATTAAAAGGTTTGTATCCTCCTCTTTGTGCTCATTTTTCTTTCCGATTATTTTCCCCACCCCAGATGCAACACAATCCATCCATTTCATCCTGGGCAGATCATCATCTTTTAAGGATGACTCCCCTACTACACTTAGTGACAGGTGGAGGCATGTCCTCACATCCATATATCTGAGAGGCAAAGGAATAAGAGAGATTGGACTGAGGGCTCCAAACTGCAGGGGTTTCTCTTTTATGTCAGACATCGTAAATACGTGGCACGCTCACTGACTCCCAACATTTGTGCCAGCATTGATCCTCTTTGGAAATTTCATATTAAATTGCTTTTCAAAGGCATAATGGAGATCTGGTAACTTGTTTCTGAAAGGGCACGGTTTCTTTACTCTGCCTGCTCTGCCCTGTAGCATCCATGTAATACCATTAAAAATTTCCTTCCTCTAAACTCTGAACAAGAAACCAGACATGTTTAACACATCCTTCCTTCTTTCTTTGGCTCTCAATTTTCAGACCAAATATAAATCTTTTCCCTTATTTAAAGTGCAGCTGCAAGTGCATATCAGATCACTGGAACCAAGGGATCCATGATTCCAGTATTCCCATGTTCCCATGTGCTTCTGGCTGCCAAAGCTGCTAAGCATGAATAATATTGAGCTATCCAGGTTTGCAATTAAACTTCGCTTCTGGCTTTCTTCACTTGAGATTCTGCAAATCCTCTCTGCTTGAAGACCTGTGCCATAAGGAGTCTGACTTCTATCATCTGCTCAAAATGAAATATTTTATTTTTCTTTCCTACATAGCTTTATGTAGAATAGATCCTCAAAAATCACATTCCATTTTTCCCTGTATTATACCTAGATATTAATTGATTGTTCCCTAGAAAACAGCCTACTGTGATGACAGAAACACTGGGAAATAGGGAGCGTGTCTGCTGAGCACTGTCAATTGTGGTATCTTGTCTGTAGGTTCATGGAGGTTGTCTCTGTCTCCCTGGTTCACATGACTGATGATATTTGTCAGACAGCTTGTGGATATACTTGACAGGTAAAGCCTGAGCTCATAGGTCTGGATGCTACAACTCATTCCCAAAGAACCTGACTGCTGTAGGCTATAGAGGAACTTTTGTTAGGAGTTGCTGCATCCTCAGGATACGAGAAAGACTTGGGAAAACTGTAAAACTGAAGGATTGGATGCCTGAGCTCTGCTCTGATGTTTGTGGCACAAATATGGCCAGACACAGGCATGAGGTATGGGTCTCTCTCACTCGACTCCCACGGTACACGAAGCACAGAGAGGTGTCTGCACGGAGGGAGGACAGAGAGTTGGCTGAGAGCTTGCCATAGGAGCCATGCTGCCCTTGGTCAGCTCCAGCATGCAGGCAAGGGGTGTGCAGGCAGCCCAGCTTCGTCCATGCCAAAGGTCAGTGCCCGGTCCTGGCAGCGTGTGGCACCTTGTCCCGTGGGTGTGCTGCAGGGAGCAGTGCTGCAGCTGGCCTGGCAGGCGGCCCTCACCTTTCCAGCTGTTGGAAAAGGATGTTTCCAACAGCTGGCCTGCTGAGCCGATGTCTGTCCCAGCATCCCTCACTGTCCTCCTCGTAGTGCAGGGGAGGGCAGGAACCAACTCTGCTGCTGGGCAATGCAATTCCCTGGTTCTTTCTGTACTTGTCAGAGCACGGATTATTCTGCCTGCAGCTTCGATGAAGAAACGATGTCAAGAGACAGCGATAGCAAACCCAATCTAGCGTCCTCACCTTGCAGGTAAGGGCTAAACCAGCTGTGCTGCATTCAGCTAAGCAGCGTCCATTCAGAATGAATGCAGCGTGACTGAGCAGCAAGTTCACCATTTAAAGTGAAAATCGACACTTCCCAGCAGTGAGGCAGATCGTTAAACATTTTGTTGCATGAGCCGGCATCACTTTTCTAAAAAAAGTGTCAGGGTGTTCAGCCAAATGAGCAATTCAGTTGGCTTAACTTTCCTGACCGCTTTCTAATTTGGTTTTAATGAAGATATAATTAAGAGGTAATGTCAGTAGAGAAGAACATTGTCACACAATAATGGTCTCCTGCTGCTGCATAAATGGTAAATGTAGTAAATACAGAAGGGAAGCCGGGATGTTTATTTTCAAAGCAGGAGGCATTGATCCTGAGACACTCTTCTGTTTTGATAGCTTTATTTCCATTTTGTTAGAAAAATGAGGGACAGCAGATTTAATCCCTTTTGGCCTGCAGCCACTTCACAGGAGTAGGAGGAGAACTTTCAAGGTGGCTGTGATGCAGCTGGGATGTGCTGCTGCTGGATGGTGGCTTGTGGGTTAGACTGAAAATTCCTCACTTTAGCCTGATTGTCCGGTGGTATTCGTGCTGCCGTAGGGAATGCAACAATTGAGAGCCTCAGTCAGCCAGCACTACAGAATAACTTGGCCATTACAGTGCTGTTTATGAAAGAAAACCACCTTGAGAAACCAGTCCTTTTATTTTTTGACTGGCTGGAGCTTATGATCTTTGTCTTTTCTGGTGAATAACGTCTGCCTTCCAGCATTGCAATAGCAGAAATAAGAATTTTATGTTCTACTCCATACCATTCACCTCCACTGAAATTCAGGCTGCAAAATTATTTCTATTCTGAACTTCAGTTCTCATTTTTCTTTTAAGTTTTTGCAAAACTTCTTTGGGGAGAAATTCTCTTCCAAGGCATTTAAGTCAAGTAATAACTTTAACAGTTTTTTGCATTATGAAAGCTGACAAGATATGCTATCTCCTAAAGCTAAGACTGTTTTTTCAAGCAGAAAACTGCACGAAATAACTGCAAATGAGACTTGTGCTAAAATATGGATAAATCTTGGAAGTCAAAACTTCCTGTGAAATTAGTACTTGCTGAAGAGCACTGCCTTTGTTCTGTCTGAAATATTTGGTGTTTTGAATTTGCAAACTAATGACAATTTTAGAGCATATGGAGTAAATCTGAAATCTTCCAGGACACTTGAGAAATAATACCGCTTATATAGTGCTCTTAATCAATAACTCTCAAGGCATTTCATGCTGATCAGAATAAGGGCTAACCAGATATGGGTTCATTAAAAAATATCCAGGGTTTTTCCATTCTGAAGTAGAAGCAAATCCAGCCTTTCAAAAATGCTAATAAAGACCAGGAAACTGTTAGCACACCATATGTTAAGCACATCCAAGCTAAGGGGGATTTGCCTTCAAGCCCAGAGTAGGCCTTGCATTTAAATGTGCCCTAACCACTGTGTTGCTTGCAGTCATTTTGCTCCTGTGGTGGGAGATGTTCACACTGACAGGGATGAGCCAGGCTCCATGTGTTTGTGACTGAGCAGCTGGTGGAAGATGGGAACAGCCAAACTTCCGAATCCCCCTCTTGGATCATGCAGGTTTGGTTTGGGTCTGCCATCTTCTGTAAGAGGATATGCTGCCCCGTCATCTTTTCCAGTGACATGGCGAAGGGCAGAGGCTCTTCACCTATTTCTCCTTTGTGAATTGCAGCTTGCACCAGCTCCTTGTTGCCTTAAATGGAGCACTAAGATGTTGTTTTCCATTTACTCCTCCACAGCTGAGATAGAGCACTCTCTCTGATGAAATGGGACATCTCCCCCTGGACCAGAGACACTTGCCTGCCACATAGAAATTGTTGTGACAGATATACTCCTAGGAAAGACTTGTTTTGTCACATCACAGTTTTACAGCCAGAAAAAATTATTTTACCAACCTGCCAACCCCCAAGTCAGCATCGTAGCATCATCTTCTTGGAGAGGAAAGACAAGATATCATAAGCATGAGACCTGTGGCAGAGCTGGCTGTAAGACATAAGCTTCCAGTGTTTTGCACATTCAGCACTTTGCCTTAGACTTGGCTGTGGAGAACAATTGCAACATTAACAGCAGTGAGTGTTTTCAGCTCCAGTGGTGTGACTCTGGATGACTACATGAATTTAAGTGTCAGGGGGCTGCAACTACACCAGGGTAAGCCAGTCAGAATTTGGTTAGCATTGTGTGGAGCAATTTTGTGTCTCTGTAGGCTGTGGCCAAGTCACACGCAGGAGCTGTGTTTAGATAAAGTAATACTAGTGTAGGCAAAGCAAATACTAGAAAGTGAAAAGGATCCAGTGTAACGGGATCACTTTGTCCTGAGCCTGCTTCTGCTGACACCTGGGAGACAGTCAGCTCCCCCATGATGAGCCACTCCTACACCAGCTCAGTTTAAAAGCTCCTGGGGAAAGCAAGAGGCTATTGTCCAGCTGGAAGACTCTGGTGGGCTACCTATCTTCTTAGAAGAAAATGGCTTTTACAGCTTACCTATGGTGTCAGGACCTGAAGGAAATAAAAGCTGTAGGACTTCCCTAAGCTTTCATGCCTTGGACGCTGTTTGTACTCTTTGGTGAGGAAGTCCCCTTTCTTCCCAGAACATGTCCTCTGGCAGCTCTCCAGAGGGCACAGGGAGCCATTGCTCTGGGCCACCCTTTCAGAACAACGTGCATCCTTGCTCAGTTAAGAGAGGAGGATGGTGGATCCAGAAGGAGAAATCTCTGTCTGAGGCACAGTGCAAACACCAAGAGGATGTCAGTGGTTGTAACACAAGGGGAACCTCGAGCTCCTCTCCTGCTTTTACTCAGGCCCAAGCAGAGAGGTGACTGTGGCATACTGGTGGCAGGGAGGGGGGCAGCTGCAATGCCCTGGTGCTGTGTGCACCCCAAGTGATCCAGCAGCTCAGAGAGCTGAAGAATTGGCCGCAGCAGCTTCCTGGGCTGTCCTCAGCCACCCAGGAAAAACTTGAGACTATGGCAGGGACAGAAGAAGCCTTGCCTGAAGAGCAAGGGATAAGATCTCCCTATCTCTAAACCACTGTGACTTGGGAATGCACTCTCTGCTTCCCTACACCACCAAAGGGCTGTCACCAAAACAGATGCACTTGTCTGGCTGCTGGAGGAAAATCTGGGAAGAGAAGAGCAAGGAGCACCATATTCCCCCTTGAATAAGAAACTCTCAGGACTTTCCCTCACCCTGTGGGGGCATTTCACTTTCCAGTAAGCAGCACTATAAACTTCACCTATTGGTAGAAGAAAAGATGTTTTATGGTTGTCCAGACTAAGCTGTGATTGACTTAAAGTCTAACAAATCATTCCTTTAAAGTCTAACAAATCAATCTCCTCCCACTGTCCCTTTAACCACGCTACACAGAGTGCCAGCTCTTCCTTTAAAGATAACAGGAGAGGGAAGAAACAACTGTCACCAGCACTTAACAAATGAACGAACGTTGAGCCATCTTATAATTTCCCTCTGCTTGGCTACAAGAACAGGAAGAAAACAAGCAGAGCAGAAATCCTCTGGCAAGAAGCAATGGAGCTCCTGAGCACCCCATCACACCTGTGCTGTCAGGAGCCAGACCAGTCCATCTGAAGCTCTGAAGCAGGTTGCTTCCTCAGAAAGGGGTGCTGAGGGAAGGGTGAGGAGTCAGTGGGAGCCTCGCCACAAAAGGCTTTTTGTTGAAAGGTGCTACACAACACTGCACATTGTGGTGGAGGGGACAAGGTGGGGTATTTCCAGTGGGAGATGGTGCATTTGTACAAATAAAAATGCATGCTCTTTTCTCTGTTGGAATATTGTCATTGTCCTTTATTACATTAAAGGGGAACATCTTTATCTCATGGTGATTTGGGTGGGATATGACTTTGCCTAATGTAAAGGGGGACTGTAATATCAAGGAGACAACCGTGAAATAACACATTACACACTGAATTGAACAGCAGGCTCATTTACATTCCTTTAATTTGGAAATATGAACATTCAGAAAAGCGCTTCTCCGCTTGCATTCCCTTATTTGGGAAACATGTAAATTACATTTATGATAATTTAGTATTTAACTGGTACAAGCATTGCAAATTCCAGAAGCAAACATTTTAAAATAGGCAGGAGCTGTGCCAGCCTTCTTTGGAAACGTGTGAGTTAAAAGCCACCTCTGCGGATGACTCCGAACGCAGCGCTGCCAGCTTCTGGACCTGCACTTGCAAATGCTTCTAAAGCAGATGGGACAGTGATGGTGAGGCTTGCAGGGCTGGACCTTTTGTCCCAGTCACAGTCTAGGCTTATCACATATGGCAGATGGATTTAATTAATAAAGCTCTTCTGTTGTGTGTGCAGTCATTTTTATGCAGCCTATGAGATCCCAGAATTGCAAATGAAAATGACAGCAGAGGAGCTTTTAGATCAGCCGTGCTCAGATGATGCTGAGAGGCCTCTTCTACAGTAATCCCACTGCAACATTTTCCAGTCTCACCTTGGAAACATTCTACCAATCGTGAGTCATGTTCAGCTGCTCATCAGTCAGCTTATTCTATTGCCTGTGTAATAGCCCTTATTATTAAGTCATTTCTCTTGTATCTAAATGGGATTGTTCCACTTTTAATCCAAGACCGTTCTTCCATCTCTGCTGCAGGGGAAGTCCATCCTGACAGCACACAAATAGAAATGCTCATCCCAGAGCTAGCTCCCTCCTGCCCTATGAATTGCTTTCTGCCACCCCCCCCACCCCCGCCACCTGCAGTTCCCTTCACCATTCCTGCTGCCCACCCTCAGGTCCTCTGTCATTTTCACCGTCCTTTCTGGAAAGTGAGGCTTAAAAATACGTGCTGTGTTCCAGCCTCACCCAGACTGTATAATGCTGCACCCATCACTACCTTTTTGTCACATGGCAGATCTCTCCTTATAACCCCCAGGACAGTGATTGGTTTCCTCACAATGGGAACTCTTTTCATTACGTACTATAACCCCAAGGTATTTTCCTATAATAATGTTTCCTAAATATTTGTGTTGATTATTGTTATTTCTCTCCAGGTGCAGTACTGTCACATTCATCAGTATTAAGTAAATTTTATTTTGTTAACATCTTCCCATGACAAAGAACATGCCAGGTAATTCTGCATTTGGGATTTGCTATCCCTTTTCACCTATCCATTTCATATTTTATTGCTTTCAGTGCTAGTAAGGTTAAACACAGCATTGCCTCATATAAAGAAAGTAACTTAAGTACAGAGGGGAATAAAAATATTTGGAAAAAAAAAATTGGAAGCTGAAATAGGATTTAAAAAAAAAAAAAGAAAAATACACTCTTTTCTCATGAAATATAACCATTGGATTTTAAATTTTCCCCTTGCCCAAACTTGAATAAAAAGATAGAAGATGGAGGGAAAAAAAAAAAAAACCCACAAAAAAACCCCTAATATTTTCTTAAAAAAACCCATTGAAAATATTTGCCAGACCTAAACTTTTATGTTAACATTTTCATCTGACTTATGAATCCATTGGGAGCAAAGATATTCTGAGTAATTCTGACAGAGGCTGTGAGAAGGAGATACAAACATTTTTTCCTGCCTGTTTCACAGAAGGGACAGTACAGAAAACATTGCTCTGAGTAAGAGTTCATCCCCTTTCAGGAAAGCTCTGAAATGTTTACCTGCAGTTAATCAGGAGCCATGGCTCAATGGGCTTCCATGTGTCTTTGCTGCGCAGAGCAGGGACTGAAACAAGAACATGCTGCAAACTTTAGTCTAGAGCAGTCCTTTGAGCAAAGTTTTATTCAAACAAACAAACAAGATCACCATAACAAAAAACCAAAACCACCAAAAATATACCTGAAAGACAGAAATGTTTACAGACTCATTTTTTGACACTGTCCATAGCCTTTTATATATTCATGAGCAATTTCCTACACAAACTTGTATGGATCATGGAGAAACAACAAGCCGGAGGGAATCGCAACCATAATAAGAAAGGCACAGCCAAATAGATGTCTAGTTAATGAAAAAAGACATTTTTTCTCAGAGACCCAAATCAATAGACTGAGCTCAGAGGAGGAAATGAGAGTCTCATGTCCATTCCTCAGGAATATGCACTTTACAAATTAGCTCTCATGCACTGTGCACTGAACCCCTGCCAGAACAAGTACCTGCTATTGCATGAAGGTGTGAGAAGTTCTGGGCATGGGTTGTCCACGAGGGGCTGGTGGTACTTTTGAAAATGGCATCAGGTTATGTCTGCTGTTTGGCACTGAAACAAGCCTGATTCTTTTAATGGCAATACAAAGACAGAACCATTTGACATGCCCTTGTCTCAATGGCTGACTCACAGATGCCATTATCAGCTTGTGGCCAACATTTTAAAGTTTCAACCTTCTTAGTAAGTCTACCTTGTACCTGTGTTGCTTATTCCCATCAGGTTTGAGGAACATTGGTATAGGTTATCCCTAGAGCAAAGAAGGGTACAGGAGAGGACCCCAATCAGGATTCCTTGATTACCTGAGATCTGCTCTGACAGATTCATTTTCAGTAATTGTGCCTGCACACCTGATTTAGGGCTCCTCAGCAGACAGCGGTGGAAGCTGATTTTTTTGAAAGTAAATACCCAGCAGCCAAGACTATAACAGATGTTATGGATGGGACCAGTAATTCACTTATCTCTGTCTCTAAACCCCTCTTTTCTATACCTTTCACCTCAGTATTCTCCTGGGCAATCACTAGCTCTGCTAAATTTGTGGTTCTCATTTAATTCCCTGACATGTTCTTTTTTAAGGCTTTATTTTCTGCTATTGAAGTACAAGAAGTTGCCTGGAGCCTTGCTTTCCAGAAAGGCAACAAGAGACTTCACCCTTGGTAACTGAAAGGGAATGCTTTCCATTTTGGCATGAACATCTCTGAGGGCCTTTCTGAGCCCACCTCCACTGTTCCACAATGTTCTGTGTTTCCAATGGTTGCAAATCTTTCCCTGCTCAGACAGTGGAGGGCACAGCACTCAAACCAAGCCCTGTCAATAAAGTAACTTACTCTGAGATGAATGTCTTGGAATTAGGGATAGTGAACACATCCCTCTGCCCTCGGATTTCTTAATTTATCTTACATCAGAGGCTCACCTAGGCAGGGCCACCAAGCTGCAGGGAGCCAGGGTCAGGGACAACCCTAGCAGGAGTCACCCAGTGGACACCAGTGCATCCCCTTTGGAAAGAGGCTCATGGTCATACGGGCTGGGTCACACGGCCCGTGGTCACACAGCCCATGGCCACACAGTCTGTGACATCACTCAGGTTAAGAGGCAAGGGCTGCCTAGGGCACCTCGCTGAGGTGGGCTGTAGATGCATGTAAAGTTGCCATGAACAGGTAATCATTCTTTTCATGGCATTGCATCAGAAATGTTACTGAAATCACTACAAATTATGTATGCTGTATAATCTTTATTTCTATACCTAGTCTATAATTACAGCAGCTCCAAACAAAAAAAAAACAACACACAGTATTGGATTTTTCTGTCATGATCTGTGTTTAGGTTTTGGCAGGATTCAATTTTAATTTCAACTTCAATGATAACACTTCATTACCTGTGTTCTTTATTTATAGTTACACACTGCTCATTTAAACTGATATAAATATTTTTCGACTTGTATTCAGGAAAGTGCTACTATCATTGGTTGAAAGAAAAGCAGCTTCTCTCTTTTGAATAGCTGCTGTGATTTCAAAGAGATGGGGTCTACAAATTCATCTACCATCAAAATATTTAGCTCTTAATCTATACAGAAAATAAATGACAAATACATTACAAAACCCTTCCTGACAGCCTGTCCATGCTCTGTTTTCTAAGAATATTGCACAAGGTGATAATATGAATCACAAATAACATTCAGCATGAGTTAGAGCAAGCTAAAAATGCTCTTTTTTTTTTTTTTTATCCTTTGGAGGAGGGAGAAATAAATTGTGTTATTAAAAACAGAGATGAGCTGAGAAAAAAACATATTGTTTTAAATATTTTGTACATTTAGATAACCTAAGAAGATCCCATATGGAATATGAGCAAGTGTTAACAGAAAGATCATTAATCAAGAAATACGCCTACTGGAAACAAATCCCACAACAGCTTAGGAAAACAACAGACAAAAAGTTATCCCGTGGTTAGCTAAGTAAATGGATGTCAGTGTGGGAGCATTATGGCAGAGAGGAAGCAGCATGAGACTGTGAGCAGCTAGGGGTTAGGCATTTCATCATCTGACTCTTCAGTACCCCAGGAGTCCTGTGCCAATCAGCTGATATCCAACCAGTGGAAAACATTTCCTGAATCGAGGCTGCTTGCTAGAGAGCATGACAGTGCCCCCCAGGAGGAAACCTCTGGTTTATCCAGGAGAAGTGATCCCCAAGACTGCAGTGTGACCTGTGTGGGCACAGACAGAAGTTTTCCTTTGACTCCAGTCAAGCTGAAGGAAAGCTGTGGGATGGTGGGCATGTCACCTGCATTGTCCCACCCAGAATGACCACCTCCTGTCCAAGACATCTTTCCTCCCCCCACAAGCAGGGCAGTCCAAAACAGTGTTGCTGGGAACTCCAGCTGTTGCTCAGTAATGCTGAAAGCTGAGAAATATTATGCCAAAATTTTCATGCACAAAGGGAAAGGCCTAATTTTGAAAGAATTTATAATAGCATGGAATAATTGGTCCCTACACACAGGAAAGATGCGAAGTTATTGGTTCAGGGCTGCAGAGTGGGGGAATGGGAGATGACTGCTACTGTCTTGGTGCTGTTTTTTATTGTTTCGCTGAGTGATTTGGCAGAGCAAACCAAGAAAAGACAAGGCTGTAACTGTTTTCTCTCATCACCCTAATAATCCTTAGTGCTCTGAGGAAATTACCACTAAGCATTTTGCACAAAGTGTTTGTGAAACAGACCTTAAGAATTATTGTTATTAAGAAAACAACAGATATTAATGAGCATCTTCCCCCAGCTAGTGTATCAGTGGAGAATTTACAAGTCCTAATGTGCACTAAATTTGAAAAGTACCATTTTACTTCCATCCTGAAGAGTATTTAAATCTGAAAGAAAAGTCCCAGCTAACTAATTAGGGGATCTTCAGAACAGTTGTTTGAGCTGAAATGTCCTTACTTCCCCTATAAAAGCAACCGAGTCCATCAGTCTCAAAGTTTTTATTCAATACTCCATTGCCAGGAAATATTTTCAAATTCAAATGAAGGGAACAAAAATAATAACAATCCTAAATATATCATTAAAAGCTTTATGCAGCAAACAAAGCAGACATTAGGTCACCAGAACCTTAGAGTCCTCGATTTTTGCCAGAGATGCAGCCATGCAGCAATACGAAAGAGATGAGTGCCCCAGGACTTGTGTAACAAGATATTGTATTTTTCCACATGCAATGAACAGCTCTATAAAAAGTCAGAGGAGAAAGCAATTCTCCAAAGCCTCCTCACTTTACAGGTTGGGCTGATGCTTCTGTGATGAAGTTCATTTCTTAGACAGGTCCAAATTATTAGCATTTTTTGGTCTGCCCTGAAATTTGATGCACCTCAAAGAGGTAGGTAGGTTGAAGTTGTGGACTGAGGGAAGCAGACAGGATGCACCAGTTTGCAGAGATGGTTCTCCCAATAACAGGTGCTCTCTTAGCTATGTGTGCATGCATGAATAAGTACAGATGTGTGTGAAGATTGGGGGAAGCAAACCATGGCTTCTGTACTAGCTCAATCTCTCAGCACGTACTCTGCTGTGTCTTGACTCCAGTTCACCTTTGATGACACAATATTGGCAGCAAACCTCAGGAAGCATCTGTTTGCCTTGGTAGGTAAATGAGTAGCAGCTGGGAAAAAATAGAGTTCATGTGGGGACAGAGGCATTGAAGGGCTTTCTGAGCTATTGATTTTTGCATGTTCTCAAGGGAGCACAGTGGGGAAAGAGATTTTGTGTCAGGCCTGGTTACAGGGAAATTTCTATAGCCCAGAAATTTCTATATTTTGCCATCCAGCCCAGTTTATAGATTGATTGAACCTGGTTAGCACCACTTAATAACCATCACAAATGATCTTTGAAGCAAATTATTAAATATTTTAGAAAAATCTGTTCCAAATCCTTGCTAAAGGACTTCTGTATCTTAGGTTGCTACACAAAACATTTTGTGTGAATCATAGAATATCACTAATTAGAAAGGACCTTTAATTGGACAAGGATCATTTGAGTCTAACTCCTGACCTTGAACAGGACACCCCAAGAGCCACACACATGCCTGAGAGCATTGTCCAAACACCTCTTGAACTCTATAACCTTGGTTTTGTGACCACCTCCCTGGGGAGCCCGTTCCAGTGCCAAACCACCCTCTGGGTGAAGAACCTTTTCCTAATAGCCAACCTAAACCTCTCCTGACACAGCTTTGGGCCATTCCCTTGGGTCCTGTCACTGATCACCACAGAGAAAAGATCAGTGCCTGCCCCTCACCTTCCTCTCATGAGGAAGTTTTTACCATGATGAGGTCTCCCCTCAGTCTCCTCCATGTGAACAGACCAAGTGACCTCAGCTGCTCCTCACACAGCTTCCCCTCAAGGCCCTTCACTATCCTTGTGGCTCTGCTTTGGACACTCTCCAATAGTTTAATGTTTTTCTTATATTGTGGCACCCAAACCTGCCCCAGCACTCGAGGTGAGGCTGCCCCAGGGCAGAGCAGGGTGGGACAATCCCCTCCCTTGCCCAGCTGTGATGCTGTGCCTGATGCCCTCCAGGACACACTTGGCTCTCTGCCAGGGCACTGCTGACTCGCGGTCAACTTGCCATCGACCAGGACCCCCAGGCCCCTTTCCATGGCACTGCTTCCCAGCATCTCCTTCCCCAGTCTGTCCAAACATCCAGGGTTGCTCCATCCCAGGGGGAGAATCCAGCACTTGCCTTTGTTAAACTTCATACAGTTGGGGATTGCCCAGCCCTCTTAATTTGTCAGGGTCTCTCTGCAGAGTCTCTCTGCCTCTGAGGTACTCAACAGCTTCTCCCAATTTACTTTCATCAACAAACATATTTGTTATGCCTCCAAGTCCCGTGTCCAAGTTCACGGAGATGTTGAAGAGACAACATGTGGAAGGGACCACTGAACTCTATCACAGGAGAAAACCAGTGTTGACCATCAGCTGGGATGGCAATTGCCCACCTACATGGCCCAACTATCCCTTTCTGCAGGTGGGTGTTGTTTATCAACAGGGTGCTGGGGTTGTTCTTGTCCACTTTCCCACTCTGCCCTCCGCACAGCTGGACCTCAGGTATCCTGAGCCATTCAGCTGCTGAGTGGACAGAGGACACAGATCACAGCATCTCTTTCCCACAGGTTTTTTGCTCCTGTCCAACCTCATCCTACTCATAAAGGCATTGCAATTACTATAGTTTTGCAAGAACCGCCATGATATTAGGATGCAGTTCCAAACCCCTGCATTCCTTGGACTCCTTACATCTTTCCTTGCAAGCACATGCAGGCAGTGCAGAGGCTGCACTTGCTTTAGGACTATAACTGCTTCTGCACGTGGTGCTGTGCTCACTCCCCTTCTGAACCAAAGGTCACCTCAAAATACTTCATACGGAGGCAGGGTGTGCAGGAAGGCAGCTAATAGCCATTTTCACACAACGCTTTGAGAAATTTCTGCACCTAGGGCCAACTCAAAACACAGCTCTGCCTTTCAGCGCATCTCTCTCTCCGCTGCTCACTCAGCTCTAATCATTAGGACCAGATCACTTCAGCAAAGATTAATGCATTGACGGGATCATTTGCATCTGGTTGTCACACAATGACTATAATTACTGATTTTCTAGACCTTTGGCTGATTGTCTTAGCAGAAGAAAAAAAAGAACCAGCAGAAAATGGAGAGTGCAAAATCAGACATCTTGGAAATAAAAATAACCTTGTGCCTCTTGCTATTAAAGTTGTTCCCTTTAGGTCAGAGCCCATATGCACGCACATGTGCACACATGGCTTCCTCGACTCCACATTGCCTGGGGTAGTTTGTATAGTTCTAAATTGACCAAAGTAGATGAAGGGTGGCAGAAGGTTATTTTTAATCTATTAATGTGCTTGGGAGATTGTTGTGGCAAGGAAGCCTAGAAGGTGGGGGAAGGCAGAGGGAAAATGTGAAACAAGTTTGTTTGAACTAAGAGAGCACATGATGTGAGAATTTCAAAGCTCCTTGTACCAGACTTCTATAGTAGCAAAAAAAAAGAACTACCTCCCCCGCCCCCCCAATTTCTTATTCCCTGAGAGGACATTCCTTATATAGAACATGGGAGTCTTGGCTTGACTGAGTCTGTGGTAAAGGGATAAGGGACCACCTCACAACTGGACTTTTCTAGAAAGCTCCTGGCTGGTTACATAGTTCAGCATAACAAAAAGTGTCACCACTAATACACCCAGGAGCTATGGATTTTGCACCACACTGTTAGCCTACCTGACCCTGGGAGATGGTGGGACCTGACCAGGCAGGCAATCAGAGGACATCCTCTTCCCTTGGCAACTGTCAGGTCCCTGCTATTCCCACTCTTTCCCCTATGAAATATCAATTTATACCTGCTTCTCATGCTTATTCTGTCTTTTTCTCTTTTTTTTTCCTTCATTTTATAGAAGAGAATTCTTAGCGATTTCAGACAGGTCCAGCTGTGGTTAATTTGTCATGGAGAAAATAATATCAAATGGAACAGTGCTGGGGAGACAAACAGCCCAGTGCAAAGCCTACCCCTAATTGATTGATGAAAAGAAAATTAGGGTTGCCTCCAGAAACAATTTCCATAGCAATGGGAATAGAATGCCTGCAGATTGTGGGCGACCCACTGCAGCTTTTTGGCCTCTGAAATGCCCCGGCAGCGAGGGGCTGGCCAGTGTGCCTGGGGCTCCTGCCTGCAGCCAGTGTGTCTGCACCAGGCTAGCATGGGACCCCCATGCTGCCACTGGTGGACCCCCAGGGCAGGGCAGGGCAGGGCAGGGCACAGCACGGGCTGTGTCCCTGCCCAAGCCCAGTTAGAGGGCTGTGAGCGCAGTGCTGAACTGAGGGATGGAGTTTAGCTTCCTCTTCCCACTCCGCTCCCCCTCAAAAGAAACAGATGCCATGTTTTGGGGGCATATCTCTTCCCTTTGCATTTCTTTCAGGAAAAAATGAAAAGGATTCTGCCTCAGCTCCAGTACTGATTGCTACCACTTCAAACGGACTGACTTTCTTTTATTTTCTCTGTAACAAAGTCATCCAGGAGGTGTCCCAGCAGGAGTTTTTCCCCTTCAGAAAAAGTTCTGCAGGTGCCCATGGCAATTATTGGGACCATGTTCTTCATTTTTGATGGTTAAGGTGGCTTGTGTTAAAATTGACTAATGATATGGGGGATGCCTTTCATTTGCTTGATTGGAGATATCCTAAGGAATGTCCTATTTCAGTGAAGGAAGTTCACAGCAAGAGACTCAGGGTGGGGAAACACAGTTGCCCACTCTGCCAGATGCTTTTGAAAACCTTGGTCATGCAAGTTTGTGTGTGCCTTTTGTTTGTCAGGCAGTCCACCACAAGCCAAATCAAGTTCCTGGCAGTTAAATCATGAACAAATGTTACTCTTAATTTGGTGTAGTACAAAATTAACAGTTTACAAATTTTAATAGACCTTAGAGAAAAAACAGCTCAAAGAGAAAAAAATATAGCCCAAATCCTGAACTTGGAGCTTTAAAAAACAAATTAATCCATTTTCATAGCTGTCCAATTGGCACATCTCTCCTAAGTCTTACATTCACCAGTGCTTAATTCCTGCTCTGTATGGCTCAATCCTGATGGGAATTCAGCACCTAGATAGGAGGAGCCATTTCTCACAGCACAGGTGCTGTCGCTGGCTTCACCTCTATGTTCTAAAGCCACGCCCTTTTCAAAGCTAGAATGAGCACTGCTGCCTTTGGCAGCGTTCTGATTGCTGGTTATGACTGTGACAGCATCAGAAGTAAGACACGCAAGGGTGATGTGATTTTCTCTGTGCTGCCTTTGTCTGACTCGCCTTTTTCAACAATCATTCCTGAAGCAAATGGAAAGGCCATCACTAAACAGCTTCTCTCCTAATGAGTGGCCTCTTTGTTACTGTCATCAGTACCTGCAGTCTGGAGAACATGTAGAAGAAACTGCCTGAAAGGAAACAGACTGAAGACAGAGAGAGAAACAAAGGTCTTTTCAGACTTAAAGAATTCTACAATTTTACAATTCTATGATTCTATGACATGTAATGCACCAATTGACCTGAAGATGAATTTCTCTCAAAGCAACATGGTGCATTTTTATCTGCCTGCATTTATAGAAATAAATTTTACAGCACTGCTTTTCGGGCGGACAAAAGTTAGCCAGCTCTGAGGAGCACCCACATTTCAGTAATTTGTAAAAATTTAAGAAGTCAGTGTATCAAAGACATGACTTAAGGGACACCTAGAGGGATAAAGAGTAAGTGGAAACAGACCAGTGCTGAGAATGAAGTTGTGCATTGGCAAAAACTTCTACTATTTTGCTAAATACCCTTTAAACAGCATCAGCTTTCTGGGGAAAACTGGAGCTTTCTATTGAAAAGCTATTGAAGTAATGTTATGTTTGGAGCATTTTCTGATACTCAGCTTTCTAGTCTAGTAATTAAAATTTGCCACAGAGGGAGAACATGCTCTGTTGTTGTTGCTGTTGTCAATTTTTAGTAAGAAATCTCTCCTTCCCTACCTTCACTGGGGAATGAAAATCTTGCCCTTGATGCAGAGCTAGAGCAAAACACAAACAAGGAGAATGACAAAATAAGACTAGTCAAAGCACCATGATTTTTTAATCAACACTTCGGTATTTTCTCTTCTTAGCTTCCTGTCAGTTTTTTTTCTATTTTTCGGGGCTCTTCTGTTAGACTATCAGCTTTTTGCACAGGGATTGCTATTGAGTTTTCAAGCAGGTTAGCATGTTGTGGTCTTGACTGGCAGAGTGTTAAGGGTTACAGCATATGTCAGTCACTGCAGAAAGACAGCTAGAAGGAAAGGTCATCTGGACAGCTCTTTGCTATGGTGAACAGTAGAGGAACCCAAACAAGAAGGTTGAAGTATTCCATGCAAAAAAATAAACAAGCAAATAAAAATCAAAACGGAGTGATTAGAGCTCTTCTTCTGAAAGAGGCTTAAGCAAACGACCATCTGAAAACCATCACAACCAGCACTCCTGCTGATTGAGCTTTTGTCAGGCCCTGGAAAGTGCTGTTGCTGAAGGCTGGTAGTTTTGCTACATGCTGTATTTAGCTCCAGCTTACAGTCTCACATGCCATCAGCCCCAAGGCAAGCCTACACATTTGCTAGCTGTACTTGAGCAGTCCTCCTCAGCTTGAACTCAAGCACTTGCTTTACGACCTTACTAGGCTGGCAAGGCCCTGGTGCTTGTTCATGTGTATTTATGGGGTAGACTCAGGTGGAAGTGGCATTGTTTCTAGAGAAAACAATTGGGACTAATAGGGTACGGTCAGATCAGACATGACATTGTCAGCAAGAGACAGGAGCTGATACCACTAGGGTGGCATTTTAAATATACTCTTACATGGTTTATGTGCAAAGAATGAACATAATGCTCCAAGAGATGAAGAACTCCACCTGCTCTAGAAATGTATCTATAGCAACCTCCACATGATTACATTCTAATCTGCAGGTGCTGAAGAGGCATAGATAGATACTGTTGGGTAATTCAGCTTCAAATAGATACTTTGATCTGCATAACAGCTTGCATTCATGTCCCAAATATGGATCATTTCCAGTTCTGCAATTCTTCCTTACAAAATCAACATTCCTGTCCTTTATTTTATAGGAGTCTTAAAATTTGCCACTGTTATCTAACAAGGTAATCAGCTTCTTTAGTCTTGGATGGGGCAGGAGCAGGGGGAAAAGAAACCTTTTTACTGACTAAAATGCCCAAATTATTTCTTGCATGTTTTGTCCGAGTGAATCCTCAATGGGAACAAAACCAAACAGAAGAGAAAACTTGTTCTACTTTCCTGTATACATGATGTACTGACAAATCACTTGCATCTCCACATTAAAGATGATCTATTCCACTGCAGACTCCAGCAGCATTGTCTGAACATGTACCAGATCAGGTCATGCTTCATTAGCAGCCACAACACTGTTAAGAACATCAAGATAAAGTCTGTCCTGCTTTACTCTCCACAAGATGCCATTGAACTTGGTGGGTTGCCTGGGATGGAAGTCAAGGCAGAATATGGCTTACCATCAAACAGCTCCAAAGGAACCTAGACCTTTGATAAGCAAAAGCTGCAATTCACTGATTCAATAAAAGAGAGGAATTAAAGAGCTCCAAGAGAAAAATGACCCTTCATTTTATTCTCCTCCAATCTGCTGGAGCACTCCTTTGAAAGGGTAGTTTAGCCACGCACTCATCATTTCATGAAAGCTGGTTAAGGGCATTTGATGAAGCCTCTAAAGACTATATCACATGCACCTTTCCTTCTTTTCCTTTTTTATTTTTTTGCCAACTGAACATCCCACAGCCCAGTTGCTCCCCTCACTTCCTGAAGCACTTACACTGCCCCACTTCCTGCCCCCATTTCATTTTTGACTTCACAAGTTTCTGCACAACCACCTTATTTATATACCTGAATGACTTTCCTGTGTTAATGAACAACAAATTAAAACAGAAAAGCCATTTGAGATTCACTGGTTAATGTTGAAAGCTTGCTTTTCTTATGAAGACCATGCATGTGACATGTGACAGTGAAATGGACCACAGCACAAGACCCAACAGTTCTGTCCACAGGATCCTGTCTCATCTCTTGCCCAGGACATAGCTCTTTCAGCAGCTGCTCTCTTGTTGACAAATTCAGACTTTCTTCATTCCTCCCCTCAGCTCTCACTGCCTTTCTGCTGCCTTTACTCCTGCCTCACCGACCCCTGTCCCTATCTCGGTGTCCTGAGTTTTGTTACAGCTCCAGCCCTCTTGCATCCACTGCCCTGGTCATCTGGGCTACCCCTGCCACCAGGAGCCATCAGGCTTTTCCACCTTCTGCTCTGGAAGTCATTTCAGACTCTGTCCCTGGCTCCTGTGGCTTTTCCTTAATGCCACCTACCACTGTGTGACCCTAGGGTTACTCACCCCTTGCAGGGTTCGGGGACATCTGAAGAGGGGAATCACAGAATATGTCTTGGATGAAGGGAAGCAGTGCATTGGTGTTTGTTGTGCTGGTCCTGGGTCTCCTGCACGCTCAGGCTTTGTGCCCTGAATGGATCGGTCCTGCCTGGGTACCCTACAGTAACCACGCTTCCCACCTCAGGTGGTCAGGCTGAAATCACAAACTCCTTCTCAGTATGGCCATGTTAATTATATGGCTCTCTTATCACTCCTTATTAATTAAACTTTCCATTAATACTCTGCCTGATATTGATATCAAGTAAACTAGACTATGTTTACCTGCACGGTTTCATTTATCTCTGAATTTTTACACAGTATTATTGACATTGAACTATGAGAATGCCCTCATTATAAAAAAATTAATATTAATATTAATAATTTATATACACAAACTAAAAATATCCTGCATTGACTCGTGTGGGCCATTTTTGTGGACCCTCCAACTTAAAAAATGGGTTAATCCTAGTGAAAATTGTTCAGTATCTTTCTTAATTAGTAATGTGCCAGAAAATGCATTATTCCAAATAGAGAGCAGAAATAATTGTTGAACAGTTTGGGGGTTTTCTTCATTGTTATTAATGACTGGGCTGTCTTCAGCTGGTAATGAGTCCGTGACAATTGAAACTTGACAATTTTTCTGCTAATATTTATATGTTTTCAAGAAAATCCTTCTTCTTAAACAAAGTCTGACCAGCCGCAAAGTTTTTTTCTGATGCCTTTAGTATCCTTTATCAATTTTCTACACCTCATAAACTCTTATTTATACGGATTTTATTACCTCCCCCTTTTTGCCATATGTTGCATATTGCTTTTTAATTCATTATTCCTGCCTTCATTCTTCCGCTGAAAGAGAGTGTGCTTTTCACCAATATTATTCAGCTCCTTTACTGTGAAGTAATGGCTTTTTGGCCATTTAATATGTGCTTCTGCCTAACAATTTTTTACACTCAGTTTCACTTGTAACTTTTCCAGTTTGGGAAACTAGTGCCTTTAACTATTGAGTGTATGTGGCACTTGGAGTTACACAGCTTGTCAGGGCAGTGATGGCAGCTAGGCAGCTTGCTCTTCCTGTTTCAGCAAGAACTTTTCCTTGCTGAAGGAGGACACCAACCTGCACCAGGACTGGGCCCGCAAAGGGTCTCTTCTCTCTGAAGCACACCGTTCTGGTTTCATAGGTGTGTGCAGTTTATGAAGCCATTCCCTGACACAGGGGCAGAGCAGGTTTGCTTCCCTGATGTGCCGTGCCTGCCATCCCCAAACCAGCAATGGGGGGGAATGTGCCGCCTTCCTCCTTACAGCCTGTGCCCTGCCCAGGCAGGTTTTACTCAGCACTTTGAACACTGCTATCATACACAGCCTCCCAGGTGGTTTCAGCACGCCACGGATATTGGATTTCTTCCCATCAGGGATTGCTTTCATTTTCTCCTGCCTGTTTCCAAAACTCCTCTTAGTTGTCTATAAATGCATGGCAAGCAAGGACTCCGATGACACAGAAGATGGGAAGGGTATCTGGTCAAATAGAAAACCCTGACCCACAGAGACTCATGGGAATGGGAAGCTTGGAGGGAGAAAGAGGCTCGCTCAGAGGTCAAGACAGGGTTGAACTGAACTCTCTTTTTTAATCCTGCACCTCGACTGCAAGACTTCCTCCTGAATTGCTTTTGAGCTGCATTGCTCCCAGATGTGCAGAAGTGTTTTTAGTGAGCCCAAATAGCCTCTCAGTTATCTAGCTGAGAGGGAAATGTCATATATTGCTGCAGGAAAATCTTAACTTTCTCTCTGTATGTGCATGCTAGTTCATAGCAGAAATAGTTCCATCTACAAAAACATTATTTTGGGAATCAAAATCAGCACTTTTTCTTGTTTGAATGTGCTATTTTTCACTTTGCTTGGCACTTCAAGTGCAAGGTCATGTGGCAAATCATTACATGAGCAATGTTTATCTCTGTTTGAAGAACTCCGTCAAGAATTGATTTAGAAAAGGTTTGGGTAGTGCCTTTTTTATACTTGTCAACAGTTCCATTATTCAAAGCCTATTTATGCAAAATCATTTGTTGCACAGGTATTTTCATTTTAATTGTAGAAAGAAGCCTGGGGGGGAGAGGGGAGAGGAGGGGAGGAAGGAAAAACCCCAACGTTTTTGAAGCATTTGAAATGTTTTTGAAACATTGAATTGCAATGTCTTTGTAATTTTGGAGCATTTTGCAAATGCAATGTTTTAGTAATTTTTGAAATTTTAATGTAAAATTGTATCACATCCTCACCCATAGATTCTGTCGAAAATTCAGGGAAATGTTTAGAGATCCCCTGGGGATCACTTGGGCAAGCCTTGGTGTTGAAGCTGGGACAGCATCATCAACCCAGGTCAGTCCAGCCTGTGCACTCACACACCAGGGACACACACACACACACACATATCTCTGTCCCTGTGTGCATGCACATACACACCAAATGACAACTTTTATTGGCCTTCACTATTTTTAGTAGTCTTTAAAGCCTTACACAGGTTGCGGTATCTTAGAAATACAGCTTTTAACACCAGCTGGTTTGAGTCTGCTAAGTGTTTTATCCAGCAGATTAGATTACACACCCTAGGGAGGAGAGTGACTTAACCACATTGTACAGCAGGTAAAGTGCTTTGGGGTCTGTGTTGTGTCATTAAGACCAATATGAGGAAGCAGCAAGACTTATCTTAATCTTGCTGATTGCCTCTATTAACGCAGTCCCTACAGTGTCCTCGTTGATATCTATTCCCCGCAGTTTCTTGTTCTGTATTTTGCTCTGACAATGTTATCAGATCATTGCTAAGGGTATAAAAGTACATATTAAGTAAGTGAGGATGTGATATTTATTTGGAGAAGCCACGTGCTTCATTAGCATGGAAATCAAGCAATGGACTATTATGTCTTTCGCATAAGGCAAGAAATGTACTAGATACAGGGTCTAAAAATAAAAATTAAAAAAAAAATAAATAAAAGGAAGGAAAAATGTACAGGAAAGAAGGGTAATTATAAGCAGAATTCAAAAGCTATGCCATTCATAACAACCTGTCTACTCCTGACAAACACTTTCATCATTTGGAAATAACTCACACAGCAACATAAGCAAGCAGCAAATAAAAGGGGGGTTGTCCTCCCACATCTCACACATCCATGATGTAGTGAAATTATCTCTTACACTCATGGGACTTTTCCTTATTCCTGAGGGTAGCCTCTACTCCCAGAGCATCTCTGAGTGCATTCTTCAGTCATGCAAAGACAAATAAACATGAAGATTCAGATCTAGGGAACTTGATGGAATGATAATCTATATCTTTCCAGCCAATTCTGCAAGTGATGCCTAGCATAAAGATTGCTGTGTTAAGGGAAAAAAAAAAAAATACAACCACCCTAGCTGAGAATAAAAGTCAGTTTGGGAGGCTGACAACCTTGAACTGGCAATGAGTGCTGCTACCAGAAGCAATCCCGTGGCTGAAATTGCTTTCTGCTCTCTGATGTGCCATCTGATGCTCTGGATGGCTTTCAACCGGAGTCCCAGGGCCAGGATGCTGCGGTGAGTGAGCATGACCATCACAGTGAGAGCACCTGCAGGCCCTTCCCTGGGGCAGCAGGGAGGCAGGCAGCATTCCTCCTCCCTGCGGGCACCCTGCATTGAAACCTCATCTTGACAGTTACATCCCCATCAGTACAGACTCTCTTTCCTCTGAAGGCTCAAAATGAGAGCATCCAGTTAAGAGATTTTCCTTCTTTTTCCTTTTTTTTCCCCATGCCATCTTACCCACAGTGTGCAATATATGGGATCATGTTTTGGAGAAAAACGGTGGAGAGTGAAATGTTCATTTCAAACCCTGCATATTTAATCATGTCAATCCCTAAATATTTTATCTGGATCAATCTTTAATATCAGTTCATCACTCACTGGCTCGCTGGGCAACTGCCACAAAAGAGCGCAGCAGAGGCTCTGATGGTGAACAACTGCTGCAAAACATACTCCTCCCATCTTTCCTCTGCCAAAATTTTAAGCCATGTACACCTGCTTCTGGACCAGGAAACCCACTGTCTTTTGTATTGCCTTTCCTAACCAAATACCTGACTGTATATTACAGTGAGATGCCAGGGCAGCAACAAAAAGAAATATTTCTGGAAGAGAAACAGATCTCTACCAGTGTAAGAATATCCCATCCTTGCTGTTCACAATGCAAACAACACTTCATTTGCATTTCTGTAGTTGAAATGTAAATAGTCTAAGATAACTCATTGTCAGACTCCAGTAAATATTGATGACTGCTCCAGGACCTGGTTTGTAACCATTTCTTTCTCTTCCGTCACAATCTGAAGGTGACATATTAGCAGAGATGTGGATGGAGTTTCTGGGAGGGAAAGAATAGCTTTGCATAGTGGGTGACAGCAAAAGAAAAGAAGGAAGTCAGGGAGGAGAATTTCCAGATGAATAATGAATTGAGCCAGGTTGGAGACTGGTGAATCTTAATTAGAAATCTGACATATCATCGGCCTCTTGCCTTTGTGCTTGCCACACTCAAAGGGGTGCTCAGGACCAGCCGCATGTCCCTGTGCTCCCCACCTCTTGGTGACTGTAATGCCAGTGAGGGAGCCTGTTGTGAGACCAGGTGAGATGGAGCCACCCAGGCTGGGGACAACACTACTGCTTCTCTCATGATGATGAAAGGACAGAGAATGTGCCATCAAAAATGATGGGAAAAGGTGACTCAGTGGCCACCCCACCTGCCTCCTGAGATTATCAGCAGGTCTGGTGAATTGTATTCAGCTTGTCTATTGTGAATAGATCCTGACACTTCTTTTTTCTGCTTTTATTTTTTTCCTAATGACAGTTTCAATACTCCTATCTGAGATGTCTTGGTGAAGTGCCTGAAGTTACAAAGGAGGGAGAGAGAACATCAATCTGCATTTGCTCTTTCCTGCAGAGAGTTGTCATCTGTCATCTTGTCTGGACTAGCAGGTGAGGGACAGTATGACCCAAAGGGCAGCCTTGGAACAGGGAGGCAGGTGAGGTTCTCCCAAACTGTGCTATGAGAAGGTCACATCCTTGGTCCTCAGATTCTTCAACTCTAAAATGAGAAAAACACTTATTGTTCCAATTTATTTCATGTCTTAGAGGAAAAGTACTCAGTAAGTGCTACGGTTTATTATTCTAATGTGACTGTAAAATCATGATGTCTTTATTGCAAAATGATCTTTAAAACATGAAGCATTAGGATGGTGACTGAAATCATTAGTATCAAATTGTTCTGCTTTTGCCCTGTCACATTGATTCTTCAAAGTAAAATTGTCCTGTGGGCGTTTGCAGGATTTTATGAGGATAACTTGTCTTTTCGAACCTTATTCAGGAGGGCAAAAAGCCTCCAGATGTTTTCTTAATGAAGAAGGGCTAAAGTTTCTGCCTGCCTAATTCTGAAGCTGTCCTTTAATATTTAAATACCAACCCCACTAACAATCAATGTGATGAACAATAAACAGAATGAAAATGGGTCTCCAATTGCTCAGAAGCGGTGCAGGCAAGTGTCCCCACACCTTGGTCCCACCCAAGGCCGTTGCGCTCACTGAGACATTGAAGGGGGAATACCGTGGTGCCCTGCTCCTCCCTCTGCCTGCACAAAGGGAGTGAAGGTGTCTCTGCTCTCCGGTGTGAGTGTCTGCTGGCAGGGGCCACCTTTCTCTTCTGCTTTGGGGTGCCTGACACCTAGAACAGGGAAGCTACACTCGTGCCAAAGTCTCTTGGGTACAACCACAGCAGAAATAGAGCACAAACAAGATGGCACCATGCACCGTGTGGCTGCTGGGCTTGTAAAATGTCTGGTTCTCCAGAACTGCCCTATCTTCTCTTGTCCTACAGGCTATATTATCACCAGGTTAACAAGGGCTTGACTCCTTGTCTTGCCCCTCTGTCCTCTTTCAGGCTGGGCTGCACTGCAAAATCATGTTTCCTCTTCTGACAGAAAGTCCAAAGGTGTTTCAGCAGTCTCAGTGAGTGACTCTGTTTTGTGAGAACACACCAGGAGCAGACTTCCTCCACCAACAGTTCACTGGAGCAACTTTCTCACTCTCCTTCAACCTGTCACTCCCAGATCTTTCATTTTCTTGCATACACATTTTGCAGATCATGAATATGCTTGTGGATGCCTATGGTTGCCCTATTTTGACCCAATCCACAAGTACCAGGAGGGAAGCTTCCTTCTTCACCNAGCCTAGCTATTTAGCAAAAACTGCTACTTGAAAATGTGCTTGTTTGCTTTTTCACTCTTTTTTTCCCTGCCAGTTCTCCCAAATGACCTAGGGATTTGCTGGGCAGTTTCCAAACAATTTTGATCAAATGAAAGTGGCTTCAAGTGCTACAAATATAACAATGAATTAAATATGTCTGGAGTTGTTCCCTTGCACAGAACAGTTCTTTCTGCCAATGTGATTCAACAACTTTTTCCGAACACTGTGTATTTGGAATGGTCCTCGGCTTGACTCTTATATTATGTCCAGGTATTGCTGGATGAGTGCTGGGCAGGACAGGCTAAAATGGAGTAAGGGGTGATCACCATCTTGTGCTGGAGTATACATGACAGTGTGCCCATAACCACACCTTAGTTTTCTCAGATGGATATATGCGATGGATATATGCAATGGATATGCCTGAAAATTGAACAGAGATGAAAGCCAGACAGCAGAGAGCCAGAAACCTACACCAAGTCATCTCCTGACATAGGGGAGGCTGGACACAGGACACAGCCTCACAACAAACTGGATTTCATTAGCTCGGGAATGAGTTGGTAGTGATTGTGAACAGAGATGCTCCAGGTCTGTGTGGATGGCCTGACCCTGGGCCATTTGCTTGTACAGCACTGCCCATGACTGCTTCAGAAAATGTGTGGGAAAGTGCTGTTCCCAGGCCCTCACCTCACAAGTTTAGCAAGGCCACTGGTTGTGCCTGGACAAAGGAGCACCTCACCATCCCCTCTATCACATGGTCTCAGATCCAGCCCTAGATGGTGTGATAGAGGTCACAGAATGTGCTTTTCAGAAGCAGTGATGTAGCTGGTCCTGGTTTAAATGGAAAGAGCCTCTAATGGGCTGTAACCCCACCTCCACCCAGAGTGGGAAGCGCCTATGGTCCCCAAAAAACTCAACCCAAAGGAACTGCACAAAACTGGGAGAGGGGTCCGGTTTTGAAGTGTCTGAACTATAGAGGACATCCCACAGGCAAAGCTGGGGACCTCAGCAAGTCACCAGCTACAGGGCAGGAAGAGACCAGTACTTCTGCCTTTAACTCTTCCCTAGGATTCCACAAGTTCATGCCTGGCTCTACAGTCAGAAATTCAAAGTTCACATGAGCAATTTCAGGTTTTGAGATGTTGCTTTCTGCAGGTTTTCGGGGAACCACCCCCTCCCCCTGCTCCTTTTGCATAGGTTTATGATAAACAGCAACATCTCTGAATTAAATGTCACAAGTGAAGTCCAGTGAAGGAAAGACCCATACTATGGCTCTGAAGCAGCTATTGAGTATGACTGCTGCCTAGTTTTATGGCAAACGAGGCCATTAGCATTTAAATTGATTCTTAAATATTTTTCTAGAAATTCACCGCAATATAAGCCTTAAATCCAGGACTGGTAATATTGTGATTTTCATGTCTAATTTTAGATTCAGTTTTCAGTGCGATAGATTGCAATTATAAGGCCATGAAATTTCAGAGAGCTGCTTTAAAATGCACAAATTTGTGTTTTGCCTTTAATGAGTAAAAGAAAAAAAAAGAAAAAAAAAAAAAAAAGGAAGTAAGCATTATCCCATATCCTTGTGCAAAACTGTTGCCAAATCCTGATATTCTCAGACATAAACCCCTCATACAGTCTAATTACACAACTTACAAATTAAAAACCTAGACTGAAGATGTCTTTTAATCTGTGTAAAGGATACAAAATATAAATCCCTAGCACCTGGACAATCCTGTAAACTGAATGGCACAGATGTCTGTCAGTGAATACCTATCTTCATAGAATCATTGAATCATTAGGGTTGGAAATGACCTCCAAGATCATTGAATCCAACATTTGGCCAAACACCACTGTATCAACTAAACCACTTTGTTCCAAACTTGGTATAAAATACAGGTGAAAAGGCTTGATTGGCCTCCATCCAGCCTCTGAACACATCCAACAGGGCTCAGCCATCATGATGCTCTCCATTTGACAGCACCTGCTCCATCAGTGCCTCTGTCTGGGGGGAAGCTGAAGATTGTGGGAGGTAAGGCACACTCAAAATATGCTGATATTGATGGTGTGTGGACATAAGCAATAGTCTTTGTCTGTCTCAGGCTGTGTCTCAAGCTGTGTACTTCGGGCCATTAATTTCTCTGAAAAATTTCTCCAGCCTCTCTGGAAGCATTAAAAAAAACATTTCATATGGGTACAAAAATGCAAAACTCAGAGTAAGCCAAACCTGTGTGGCTTTTCAGTGACCTGTGTGATTGGGAGAATGTTTTCGCTACATTTATTTGATCCTGATAGTTAATGTCACCCCATGTAAATCCTTAAGAGTTTTGTGATTTTGAGAGGTGGGATTTCTCCAGATGTGGTTTCCATGGCTGAGAACTCTGCTGCCACTTAGGTCGGTCATGACTGAAATGGTTGAATCTTCAGAGACCAACAAGTTAACAAAAGGACACTTAGCAATACTGCTCCTCTGCTTGAATCTGTATTTAATTAGCTTGAGGAAGATATAAAGGCTGCTCTTTCAGGTGTGAGTTGCTGCAAGAACCTGGGGGGAAAGAAAAAAGCTATTTAAGTGAAGGAAGGGCTTGTGCTATTAGAGCCACAGAAGGCTGACTTCACTCAGTCCTGCCCTTTTGACAAGTGCTGATAAGGTCATACATGAAACACCCCTTCTCAGGCTTCTTCAGGAGCTCTAATGTGAAAACAATTTTAGATGACGAAGTACCACAATACTCAAAATCCCACATCTTCAGTATTGCATTAAAAAAAAAAAAAATCCTTGAAAAATATTCTGGTTGAGCATTACTGAAGTCATCTGGTTTTGATGTGAAAAAGGCTAAGTCAAATTCTACATGTTTCTTATCCATGTAACAAGCATTGCTGCAGGAAATGTAAGGGTAGAAAGAAATTACTGTCACCAAAATTTATTTTACTGAGCTAAATCTTCAATACAAAGGGTGTGTTTTGCTTTACCAATAAAAGTTTGACTATGAACTGAATGTCAACAGTTCATCAGAGTACGTTTCACTAAGTGCTAAATTCACTTCCTTGCCAAGGACATGTACCTGTTGATTAAAACATCAGACTACTTACACTGTGTTTGACACTGTATCAAAGGGGACACTGCACAGCCCAGACACCCACATTTCCCCTCCCACACTTCTTTTATAAAACACACTGTACTTGTAAAAATCACAGTTAGAAATGTCAGAAAGTTATGTGAAGAAACAAGGTTAAATCAAAAACTTACATTGAAATCATCTTGATGTGATTTAAACTCAAAGTTACACCCAGGTGTTCCAGGCCATTCGATGCAATCCGTGACTCTGAACCTTCGAGAAGGAGCTGATCCAAATGGGCCTGTGAACCTTGCATCTTTGACTATCTATATAGTTTATTATAAAATGGAATCTATTTATTTCCATGAACCTAATCCAAACTCCAGTACAGTCAACAGAAACCTCACCACTGACTTCAAAATCAAAACCTATCACATTACCCAAAAAAAAGAAAAAAAGCCAAACAAACAAACAAAAATACTAAACAAAAAGATCAAACACATGATGGATTGTTCTGTCTCCACAGAGCACAAAGTGGCTTCAGTTTTAATGCTCACACTTCAACTTTAACTCCCAAACTTGTCTGTTTTGTGCTTGTTGTGGAATGTCGTATTTATTAAACCATTTTTCATTGGTGTGCCAGGGAAATAATGTAAAAAAAAATAAGTATAGGTTTATGCAAAACTGACACCACAATTGTGGTTCTATGCTCAGGGGTTCATGCAGACTGGTGCAGGGACCAAGGGGAGCATCCTTCCATGGTTTTAACCAGGATCAGGTTAGGCCCTTCACTTTGAGTATTCCTTTGTCAAATAGTTCTTAAAAAGAGACAGCTGAGGTCTTTCAGTGCTAACTTTCCCCTCATCCATAGATGTTTGACACTGGTTTAACAGTGAGAGGGCTGGGAAACAATTAAATGTGTCAGAAGGAAAACTTGTGGGGGTGCTTGCAGTCCCCTTCCTAAATGTAGCCAGAGAGACTTGACCATAAAAAAGCTCCTACTATCTACCTAAATGATCTTGCTAATATCTCTTTCTTTCAGTGACTACATCCTTTTATACCTTATATAGCTGGTGAACCAAACACATAAACCTTTTCTCCTGATAGCCCATTAGGTATGCTTTTGAGGTACAACCTCAGTAATTACTTCCTTCCAAAGTAATTGTATTTTAATTACACATTTAAGGCCAAATTCTTTCTTCATCTATCCCAACTAAAACTCTCTGAAACCTTATTAATTTTAATTAAGTAGGAGTTGGTGCAAAATTTCTAAGTGCTCAATTTTGCATTAAAAGTTTCAAATTCATTTAAACACGGATTTAATTTCCACAAGCACTTCAATTGGTAACGCGCTCCTGCGTTTAGTCTTTCAGAGCAATAACATGAAATATATGAAACATAAAGTCCTTTCCAACAGATGATATTAGGACATAGCTCACCTTTAAATATTTCCTCATTTGCTGCAGCTACCTGAGGGATGTTTGCTACAGACTCTAACAGGGATTCTCTCTTATTAACATCAGCAGCAGTGCTACTCCAAAAGGATGAACTGCAGCTGGAGATAAACTGTCCCTTTCTGAGAGGTGCGACGGAGTTTATGTCACCAGCCAGTGCAGTAGACACAGAAAGACAGCCTGGGAATGCAGCAGGCAAACTGCCAGAAGGCACTTGGTCACCGAGAGCTCAAAAAGCCGGTTTGAAGTGTTCATATGAGCAGGGAATTGATACATAGAGCTGGCCATGAAAGAGAGTGAGAAAACATGGAAGCAAAACTTTTCACTGTCTCACTGAACAGAAGAGACAAGAAGTGACTTGAGAGAGTCAGTTGTTATTTTCAAAATAATACTTGGAACAATTGAACCATCAAGAAAGTTATTTTGAGGACTTGACCTGGACAGAATAAAACTGTAGAGGGACTCAGTAATTGTGCTCAAAACTGAAAATAAAAATATGAGGCATTTGAGCCTTATGTTTCAGATGTAAGATCTCTGACACTACACATATCTTTGGAGACATTATGGAGCCCCTAATTAAAAACAAGAGCTGCTTGTGGGATTCCAGAGTGCAAGTGAAATTATTGAGAGAAGCGGATCCAGCCCCAGAGAGATCAGCCAGCATCACAAAGAGGTCACTGCTGAGCACTCAGACAAATATAACACATGTCACTGGGCCTCCAAAGCTCTCAGGTGAGGAGAGGCTAGTGCCCAACAATGTCTCTGGAATACAACAAGCCAGGTATGCTGCACAGAATACCACATAGAAGGGTTGTTTGCAAAGCCTTCACAGCCCAGAATAGAGGCTCTGGCAATCACTACAGCCTATCGCCCGCAACGGGCACTGCGGAATGTGCCTGTGCTGACTCCCAGCATTTCTCTTAAGCAGCCACCCAGTAGCTCCAGCAAAGGTCTGACATTCTTTACAGAACATACACTGAACATGTGGGAGACAGGCTTGCCTGAGCAGAGCCATAGAGCATATCCTCTGGCCAAGCATGACTGCCCACAGCAAACACTGTCAGACAGGGAAAACAGTGAACTGGCAGGGACAGAGCCCAGCCAAATCCCTGGAGGGGGAAAAGAAATCAAACAGCGTGGACAGGTCTGTTTGCTCTCAGTAACAGGAATGTGTACAGCCACCCCAGCTCATTGCCTCAGCTCCACAGAGACCAGCTTCCTCAGAGCAGCTTTCTAGGCTTTTGGGATCCCTAAGTGCAAAGGGGGTAGGATTACAGGTTTTGATGTGGAACGAAACAGTGGTGAAAAGTGATTTGAGTCTGAATAATGGAAGAAAAGTCTGCCTAAGGAAAGTTCCTGGGAGAGAAGTTAAAAAAAGCAGGAGACAGAGCTGGATGTGAGTAAGACAGAAGACATTACAGTCATGTTGGACATGACATGCTGCATAAAATAGTGTGTGACAATAGGTCAAAAGCTTGGTGTGGGTTTCAGGGCTACATCTGTAATTGCTAGTTGTGCACAAAGTCCCATGACACAGAGGAAAGCTGGATCATACGTATGTCTGTCTGACCCTTCCATACCCTCTCCAATTTCAGTTCAAACGCAGAGAGAATGTGACACTCCTGGGCCCAGAGGGTCAAGGCAGCCTCTTACCAGCCTCTGCACCAGCTTCACATGAATCCTCAATGTCAAAATCACTAGGATTGTCATTTCTAAAGCATTATAGACAGATACGGGGCACAGGAACACTGAGACATTAGAGACTGAAGTCGGAGAACCCCCTGGAGATGTTGTACATGGTGTCATTTATTTTTATAACCCATGGCATTGGCCAGATGTTACAAACCCTGCAATGTGAAAGAGTCCCAGCACCTGATGCCACCCTCAAGCCCAGGAGGAGGTTACAAAGGCATTCAGCTTGTAAGCTCTTGAACACACAGGAGACTCTGCTAGTCGAGACCTCCTATCTGAGACTGTACAGCACCTGCCACACCAGAGCACCACAGCCGCAAAAAACTGTCTCTTTTCCTTGCGAAAGGGCAGCCAGTTGCAGTCACACCAGGAGAGAACAGCACCAGATGCTACTGGCAGGGCAAAGCCAAAGCTGAAAGATCTCCTAACAGAGAAACAGCAGAGCTGCAGATGAGTCGGGAGAGAACTGGAGGTCAAAACAGTGCAGGGTGACCCAGGGGCTCTCCTGACTTAGCAGACTGTGAACAATTAAACAGGTATATTTTATCATTGCTTGTTTCATGTAAATATTTGCTGTTAGTGCGTGTTGTTTGTGCAATGAAGGTGTAAAGAAAGGTAGGATGTTCTAGCACAAGACAACTGGACCTTTCCCTATCCCTGTTATACATCTCACCTACTGACACTGCTGAAAGCTGGTCCCTGGTAGGCACTCTGCCTGGCGGCTGAGAAGCATGGCTACCGAGTCATCCACAGCTCTAATGCCTCTGAAAAGAGCTGTTTGCCAGTAAGGACCTTGTTTCATTTTTACAAGCAACAAAGGGCTTTTTGGCTCTTGCTCAGCATGTGTTACCTGACATGCCAGGCATCCCCACAAGTCACGAGGAGAGTCAGTCAGTGAGGAACTGCTCTGTGTACTGAGCTGAACTTGCTTTCTCGTTTTTCCAAGTCTTGGCAGACAGGTAAATTTTTTAAAGGTACTTGTTTCTAAATACAACATGTAACTCGTTTTGCTGCAGTCTATCCATCCAGTGTTCTGTGCTTGTGGGTACAAAGTTACAAGTACCAGTTAACGTGACTGAGAATTAAAAAGGAAATACATGTTTTTCTATCAGAGACAGAATGGTTGAAGTCAGTTAAAAGATTTCAAGGCATTCTGCAGTTTTGAAGCTCGCTGTTCTTTGCCTGCTTAAATAAAGGGAAACGGAGCTAAATGATACATTTCTGCATAACTGAAAATGCACAAGCACAGGGAGAGAGACAAAAAGAGAGTAAGCTAACTGGAAGCAGTTTCCCAAGCAAGTTACTTGATCTTGGCCAACAGAACCTGCAGTTTCAAGCCATTTAGGCACTCTGGAAAATTTGCTTTGGATATGAAACTTAGCGCCCGTCAAATCTGTGCTGCAGCCAGCCCTGGGGAAAAAGAGGTCTC
>WAAG01080748.1:45967-76934 GCA_013390105.1 Tichodroma muraria
ACACAGGCAGCCACACCAAGGAAAAAGAGAATCAGTATTCACTTTGGTCATGGCTTCTCCAGTCGTCAGCCATTCCCTTATGTGTTCTTGTGTTAACAACCATGTGTTAGGTATATAGGAAGGAGATCAGCAGCTGCCAGCAGGGCCCTGTGCCACAGAAATTTCCAAATAATGTTTTTTCTCTGTCTCTTAGGGACACATAATGCAGCTGATGCTCCCGCCCTTTTATTACACCTTTTTCCATGCATAAAAATTCATCTGGCATATACACATCGAAGTATATGTAAAAGAAAAAAAAATTAAGTGAAAATCTTACAAATGAGCTCAAAAAAACAAATCAATGTGAAAACTGAAGTTTTGTTCCATGCACATAGTGTATGTTAGCATTTAATAATATGCAGAAATTACAGATGTGACTCAAGGCTTCCAAGTCTTTATGTTAGTTTTTCCCTCTGCAAAATGAAATTCCCTGTGAAAGAAGCATGGCATGAAAGAATTAAGAATTTTGATGACAAGATGGTCAGTATTGTTGATATTTTTCTTTCCATATTTTAATTTGACAGAACTAGGTAAACACCTTTCCTAAAAGAATGAACCTAAATTGAATTCAGTTGAGCTACTGAGTGAAAGAATGAATTATTTTCTTAATTTCCCTTAGGAAAGAAAGGTCTCTGCATTATTCGTACATGCCATCAAATTAAAATGGTGTGAAGAAGTACAAGCTACTCAGCAATGAAATGTTGTGGAGTAAATGAGAGGCAAATGTTAAAAATCCTCCTCTGAGCAGCCAAGACGAAAATTCCTTCGTGATACATGTAGGTGACATAATCTTGGGACAGCCTTTCCGTAGGTGTGGGCCTTCTTTGCATGTTCCCCAGGAGAAATCTGCACATCGTTCGTCAAAAAGGCTGTAGATTTATGTCTTTGTTTTCTCAGAAATATGAATCTTTCTCTATTCATTGATTTTCAGTCTGGAATTAAACTTTACAATCATGTTGTACATCAATCCTTATAGGCTTGCCACAGACTTTCAAGCTCTTTCCTTAGGTTCTTATTTTCTAGCTGAATTGAAGCATGTCTTCTGCAATTAAAAAAAAAAAGAAAAAAAAAAAGAAGAAAAATCAAACATTGATTTAGAGACATCAGGTGTTAGAAAACTGTCAGACAGAATCCGATTCCTGGTCTGAGTTGTCTCGTAGTTTTTCTCATGTGGTTCATCAGTCCCTGGGCATGAACTCCCTCTAATGTTATCATGAAATGTGATCGAGGAAACGAAGTTCTTGGTCTCTACATAGCAATTGACCAGTGTAAAATATCCTTGAAAACCTATAATTCCATTGAAAGAAGTTGGAGAATCTATAAATTTTAAAAATTACTTGCCTAGTATCAAAAAGTGCCAGGACTAAATCCTTCAGAGAATGATACAAGCAGTTTCACATTCTGCAGTTATAAAGTAATGTGTCAGAAGGGGATATTGTTCCTATCCCAACCTTTCATGTAGCTTGTTTATGCCTTAAAGCACAAGTTCATTTCACTTACTTTTTGAGACAACTTTTGTTCTGTGCTGTAAATCAGGATGGCTTATAGGAAAATACTAGATTAGCAGTCAGTTTTCTAAACCCCAGCACAGTATCTTACATCCCTTTTTTCAGCATTATCCTTCAGGAAACTACTAATTCCAGCCCACAGTCGCATTTAAACTGAAAACATTACAAATACAAATGTATTGTATCATATGTGCAACAAAGTTGCTATATGTCAAAGAAGTTGATATTTGCCCAATTTTCATACTGATATCCCAGCCTTACCTGGTGAGTCAAAGATGGCATGTGTCATGCTGGAAGCTGCCTCCAAAGGCACTGGGGAGAAGAGGCTGAACTCTGACACACTTTCTAATCCACCTTGGTGGACTTGTAATCAGACATCTGCGTGGAGACCTGTGTGGAAGAACAACTTCCCTTCTCCTCCTCCTTTGTCTAGGTCAGGTCACTTTCAGTTTTGATCTTTGTACTGGCATGGTTTCACTGCTCAGTGCGGGACACCTCCTCATGTCCTTAGTCCTGATGACATTACTAGGCATGCTGGTGAGGCCCAGGCCCAGCCTTTGGGAGGGAAACAAAAATTAGAAGCAAAATAGATTTTGAAGTAGGAAGCACTTTTCCCATGTTGAAGAGTCAGAAGAGTTCCAAAATGAGAAGGCATATTTTTAGTGATTAGCTGCAGTTAATCCTAAGAATGCTTTAGGCTTTGTAATAAGTTAAACACAATATCCTCTTCTCCATGGAGAAGTGAGACGTGGGGTTTCAGAGTGGAAGAACAAAAGGATTACAAATGAGGTATTTGCAATAATTCCTCCACAGCGGCTATACATGCTACATAAAATTTCCCCCTAAAACAGAAATCTGCCTTGAATAAAAGGAAGAAAATGACATTAGGAGAAAGAAGTCATATCTACAGACTGCACATAAATCAGAAGTTCATTAGGGGAGTATGCACCGAAGCTTTCGGAATTTAATTTTGCTACCAACTAGTTTTCACAAGAGTGAAGTAAGGCTTTCAAAGGCATCATTGCTGTAAGTAATTCAAATTATCCACTCTACCTGATACTATCGCTTCCCACAGAGATTACAAAGCACTTAAATCTTTACCCACTTTGTTATAGAAATCCCCGAGGAAGATTTCAATCCATTTACAAGCACTGATGTGAGAAGAAAAGATACCAGAAGTTTTCAAAATGACCTCCAGCACACCTGGAGTTAAAAGCTTCTTACAAGTATTGTCTCTGTATCATAAAGTTCTTTGCTCAGAAATTTATCACTGGGTCACGCAAAAAAACCACTCTGGACCAAAACTCAGTCTACAAGAGTTCAGCTAAGAAACAATAATTCCTGGTGCTTTTTCCCCTCTTTTTTCTAGCACTGACATAGAAAGGGTTCTATGTGTTCTACTGTTTCCAAGTATGAGTGTACTCCTGTTACTCAGAAAATTTAATTTTAAAAGGAAAAGGTGTGGGCTTGTAGATGAGATTGCTGATGATGTTTGAACCGCCAGGTGATCCCCGCTGTGCTGGTGGCCGTAGATGGCTCAGCTGTCATTCAGAGGCATGCACACTCTCCTAGGACATCTCCTGTTTTGTAGCAGTCCAAAGCCTTGCTTTTATTTAGGCTAACCTCCCTCTGGCACCCACAGGGGTGTGTTATAGCACGGGTCATTAGGGAAGGTATCGCTCGGTTTCTGTCCCTCCCCACAGCAAGCAAGACCCACACTTTGCGGTGTGGAAACATACTCTGCACAGACACAACAGTGCTGGGACATCTTACCCCTCTCACAGCCCAGAGGGGAATTTAGGAGTGTGGCTGTGTTTTGTTCTGGCTTGCCACGGAGCTGCGCGAGGCTCGGCTCCTTGCAGAGTTTTCCAGCAAGCCCACTGCTCAGGGGAGCTGAAAGGGTGGATTGAAAGCTGGATTGGGGCAGATGAGAGCTGGCCCAGCTTCAATCAAAACCATTTCTAACAAGGGTTTGGTACTGACATACAAGGGGTTCACTAGATTCTGCTGTGTGTGCTGAAGTTTGAGCAACTCCAAAGTAAAAAAAAAAAAAAAAATTATAAAAGAAGATGCAGAGGAGCAAGACTGTGTGGAAGAAAAAGGCACAAAAAATGAAACTTCCCATAAGTGCTACTGCCTGCTGTGCTTTGAAACCCACAGATGAAAATCCAGGATTCTGTGAACCAAGAGAGCTTTGCCTTCAGCTTTGGTGCACCTAAGCTTCCAGGTACGGTCATTACTTTGCTGTCTTTACAGGTCCTGCAGCTTGACATGCTTGTAAATTTCCTGCAGGTCACAGCAGCTGCACGAGGAACACATGCCATCCTGAACAGAGCAGGAGGGAAGGGGCGGCAGGGGACTTGCCAGAAAATGGTCTAGTGAAAGGTGTCCCACCCATGGAACCAGATGATGTCCCTGGGTGTTGGAATCAGATAATCTTTAAGGTCCCTCCCAACCCAAGCTATTCTACCATTCTATAAAAAAGTCACCACTGTGCTGAAGTGGGCAAATGTCTGTGTTATTGTGTCTGGCTGCTTCCTGTCCTAGCTATACCTTGCTGCCTGTGAGAATACACAGGTAAATCAAAGCTAACTGACCAGCAGCAGTCCAGCAGAAAAAGTGACATAATTGGTGTCTCCTGGTGGCTGACAGTCATCTGAGAGAGCAAACTTACTCACCAGCTTCTCTGGGGCTGAGAGACACAACAGAGTCTCTCAACCTGAAACACAGCCTTTAAAAAGACCTGGGTCTTCTGAAAAAGTTTGTGTTGTATCGATAACTGAGGGAATCACAGAGCTAGAGGGGCAAATACACAAATGCCTCAAGATACAGCGTCCAAGAAAAAAAAAGAAAAAAAGAAAGAAAAATTATTTTAGTGTTCTTCCAGCATTGCCTCTCGCATTTACTCCAGCACGCTATATTTGGTATGGCTGTTTCTGTAGGAGAGCTACTCTCTGACAAGTCCTCATGTAGAAGCAGCAAACCTCCAGGGAGTTTAAGGCAGCTTTTATTTAGACCCACGCTTTGTTATGATACCAAGTTTAGCCTCAGTCATGCTGCTTACTGAAGTCCCAGTGTCTGTGGCTGCTCACAAGCTAGGGGTCCACATTTCTTGGGTTTCACTGATTTCACAGCATCACTGCCCATGCAAAACTCTGCTCCTGCTAATCCAAATCTTCGACTGTAGCTTAGATGTCTGGCGATGGAGAGAGGGAGGTGGCAAAGACAGCATGCAATGTACACTGATGGGGACAGGAACATTGTGTAGCTGTCAGCACAAAGAAAGGGAGGCTCATCTTGCAGCAGCAATATTTGGGACAGAAGGCTGGAAGATCAATTTAACTCCTTTGATGTGTCATATCTTGCTAGTAAAGGTTTAAATGCTATTTCTGTCTGCCACATTGATTTTCATTATCGTGGATCCTCTTCCTAAGGTAAAGAATTTCTCTCAGAGAAGTTTCCTAAACTTTTTTAGCTTGAGGTGATGTTATGTTTTAAATTACAACACAAATCCCTGCATGCATATATGCACCAGCTCATATTATTCGTAAGAAATCTGTGTATGGTACTGTGCAATTTTAGTTTTCCATGACAGCAGCATTTAAATTATGTATTTTCTTCAAAAAAGAATATAAGAAAACAAATCATAACTCATCCAACTTGCAAGTACAACACCCTGTCCTGTTGCTCCTCTTCCATTAATCTGGAGATTGGGAGGCATTAAGTGATGCAAGACTTTTGAAACTGCCCCCTCAGGAACTCAGACAGCTCAGAACACTGTACGTTCTCCATTATTGTTCCAAAATATCAGATTGCACACTCCAAAACTATTTAAGAAATACTGATTTAATCATGTACTCCCCCACACTTTTGCAACTGCCATCACTACTGTGAGTGTTAATATGCTGAGTAGGACAATGGAGGTGTTTTGCTGCTCTAAAGAAAAATTTTTTGCTCATAAATTCCAGGAATGGGTTCTTTCCGCTGTTTTAGCTATTTCATGTAACAAATAATCTTTGCAATAGGAGAATTTGGCTCATCATGCAGATTTGTGTTCTTTATAAGTGGAAAATAATAGCAGACAGTCTTTCCCCTGTGTCAGTGCTTTTATTGCAGTCAAGGCTGATACGCACAGATCAGCCTTCATGGGAAACCCAATGATGATGAGTGCAATTTTGAGGGTGACATTTTGGTGTAGTGCAGTTCCTTCCCTGTGGAACTTGGGATTTGAATGGTGGGGCGTGATAGGAGACCAATGAAAGTTCTTAAGGCTGAGATTAAAACCATGCATGGTGTTACTGCAGGAACAGCTGTTTGGAGGAGCCTGAGTGTTCCCAGAATAGTACAGTTTCTCTAACATAGCTACAAGCAACACATCAAGCTCCAAAGAGATTCTTTTTTTAGGCTTGGATCCAAGGAGGTGGAGGGGGGGAGGGGCACAAACAGTAGAAGGCTGACAATCACAAGCAGGCATTCATTTGAAGGAAAGTAATACATCTACTAAACTCTTAAAGACTAACAGCACAAAGCCTTGGCAATCCCATCACTTACCCAAATGCAATAATGTCAGGATTTTGGTGTTGTTAGGAAAAAAACAACACAATGTTTAAGACTGTGACATAGCATTTTGCAGCATTATAATAATAATAAATACAACACTATCGGTAAATATAGTGCATTTTCTTTGCCTTTGTGTCTGGACTGAGGTGTTGCAGTTCCTCCTGCACAATCATATACATCAGCCACGTGGTAGCACATGGAGGCCCTGGCAGTGTAAAAAAGCCACTGGATTTTGCAGGAATTGCACTGTACCTTTAAGAAATGTCCTGTACAGTTAGCATCCCACAGCATACTTATTATTTTGTATAGTCACAGGATTTAATGACTCTGGACTGCATTTTTGAAGGGATTGTTTGGGTGTTTGTGTTTTTCACTGCTTCTTGAAGAGTTCATCTTCCTGAGCAGTCTGGTGAATGCAGTTCAGCATGTTTCAGCTCGTCCACAGAAGGAAAGATCTTGTGGCTATACCCGGACATTTAGTTTTCTTGAGCATCAGGTACTTCCTTATCCTCTAGACAGCTCGGTTCTCTGGCTTACAGCTCTGGGTTTCCCTGCTGTCTTGGTCGTGTGCAGAAAATACAATCCAATTACTTCTTCCATGTGGAGAAGATGCAGAGAGTCAGAAGTGATAGATAGATCCCTGCAGGGCAGAAAGACCCATCCTCTGCAAAATAATGAACCCTGTAGCAAAAGAAAAAGAGAAAGAAAAATAAAGCTTGGAAAAACACAGCTTACAACTGAAGGCCCCACGGCCCTGAGTGAACTGAAGTTGAAAGTTCATGTAGTTTTGAATCATTGCTCGAGGCTCTCTTCAGAGTCAAAAGGATCTCAGTTCATCCACTGTCTACACATTTAATCCTGCTTTAGCGGCTGCAATCAAGTCAAAAATTTTTACTGTTTGGGAGGGTTTTGAGTAAAAGCTGATGCCGCGTGTGGCGAGAGAGAGCTTTCTTCAATTCCACAGACCTGAAATAATCAGTACCACAGTGTGAGCTCCACTTCATTCAGATGCAGTGTAGGCCGAAACTTCTTTCCTAGTCCTGGATATTCTTCACAGAGGTGCGAGCCTGAACATTTCTGAAGCAAACACTGGCATTATCAATCACAGCAGCATCTGAGCAAGTGATCTGATTTTATAAGAGATGAAATGGAAACTGTTGGTGCTTTTTCACCTCTGAACATCAGACAGTATGTTCACAGCTTTCTCTGGATGGAGGCATTTGATATTAGCCACTGTTTTGCAATTATCCCTCTCTTCCAATGTGTTACGAATGTGGGCGCAAAAACCTAGGTACCACTATTGTTTGCAATAAGAAGCAGTAAATATCCACTCACTACTTCACCAAGACCACATTGATTATAAACACAGGTAATGAGCCATCTTTGATGTTATTGCATTCATTATTAGGATTTCTTTGCCTACTGTGGAAATCAGTATATTTGGGGATCTTCTTAATGGAAGCAGTTCCATTTGGATATGAATAAAATTGTTGATCTTGCAAAACTATGTCTGACTATATATTTTTGAACCTCTCCCTCCTCCCCAAACCAAATTTTGCCAGTTATGCTTGTGAAATAAAAAAATCATTCATTGTGTGGAAGAACACAGCCTGGAAAACCCTCCCAAATGCTCTTTGCCCAATTTGTAGGTGTGGCAATGTTCATTTTCTCAGCTTCCCCAGTAGCCTGAACAGATGCTGTAAATTCAAGGGCCCTCTCCACATTGCTCATGCACTGGGGTAATCCACAAGCGGCAGCACACGCTGTGCCCTCAGCAAAGCCTGGGCTGGGTGATTGCAGCCTTGCCCCCACAGAGGAGCATCTGCATCTGCAGATGGTTTTAGAGAAATCAGAAGGTGGCAGAAGAATAAGACTGTGACTGTAGCCGCCTCTTCCCAGGTGACCTGCACATCAAAAAAAAATTATTTTTTTCCTTGAGAAGCTGGAAAATGCATTTGAAATGCCCACAGAGATATTTTTCAGCCAGTTTAAGCCATGAAGGGAAAGTTTTGTGGGCTACAGAATAGGTGAGTGAAGTTTCAAAAACCTTTACCCTCTTTTTGTAGTCTGATGCCTAATGATGGTGAGTTTATTAGCCTTTCCAAAAGGCTAATAAGCATAAGCTTATTAGGCATAAGCATCTGTTTCCATCCATGATGGACAAACTGAATTGCCTCCAAGACTGCTGACGTTCTCCTCTTAAAAGTCATTGGCAGCAGCTGAGCAGAATCAAACTATGGTGTGGGGTTTGTGGAAAGAGCAACCCGCCACACACACATCCTTGCCCAGACAAGTTGCATTGCATGGATCTCATTTCTCTTGGAAATCAGACTTTAAAAATATTTTATTTCCCCCTCTTTATTTTATGCATTTCATTCAGCTGTGCTTCAATCACTGTCTGCCAGCCTTTCTTGCTCTTATGAAGCTGGAGAAGTCATAAATATGGCAGGTCCCTTTGAGCATTAATGCTGGATGCTGTCCATGACTGCTGAGCTGCAATATGTGAGCCAGCGATACCACAAAGAGAGAGTTTATATTCCTTCCCTATTATATATTTTTAGTGTGTAAATCCACAGAGCAGAAGAAATTTATAGCAAAGTGAGTGGTCATGGGGAAAGTAATCTCCATATAAAGCAGTGGCAGATACCTCTTTCTGTCTGGGACTCCTTCTATTGGGAAGTTTCCCACCAGGCTGAATGAAACCTTCAGCCACTGCTGGTTTTTTTTGTGCCTCAGTTTTGTGCCTCAGTGACAGGGGGGTCACTGACTTTGTTTATCCATTATTCATTTAGCAATGCCTCTGGGAAACAACTTAATGTCATGTATTTTTCACTTACATGAATTGCAATAAACTGGTTTCTTCTTCAAGCCTGCCTGCACTGGGGAAATTTTCTATGTTGTTTTACAGCCAGCATAGCTTAAACTGTTTGGAGGCTGCAGCAAGGACGTGGTAATAGCCAGCAGGAGGTGAGTGATTGGTTTTTACCAACGTGGCTTCAGACTGTGGCACTAGCTACACTTACTAAAACATGAACTATTAAGATTACATAATCCAGAAATATTTTAGCTTTGTAGAAATACATAGTATCTGTCTCCCTTGGACTGAAAATGCTTCTATTCCACAAACTGCTCATTCTCCCTTGAAAGGACTGGCTTTCAGTGGGAGATTTGAGTTTTTCTTGCTTTGCTTTCCTAGCCTTCTGTAAAGCAGGGCATTTTAAGTCAATATATCACTAACAAGCCCAGATGAGATTTCAGTGCAGCCTTTACTGTCAGAATCAAAATTACATGGAGTAATTTTGCATTTTGAGGCAGTGATATGTGTGCAGTCAAGAGGAGGTAGATTCTGATCCATCCAGGTGAAATGCTCCCAGTTAAACCCCATCACGTGCAGGCCTCTGCACAGCCAGCACATTTGTGCACTAATAAAACTGAGGGGCTGGAAGGAGAAAAAAATTCTCTCTGGGTCTAATAGGAAGGATGTGAATAAATCACAGCTGAAAATATGGAGCAGAAAAGTTTGGAGGATACCCAAGAGACCAAGATGGTAGATCCTTTGTTGAAGGAAGGCAGCTGAGGAGAAAAAGGAGGTGCTAC
This sequence comes from Tichodroma muraria, assembly GCA_013390105.1. Taxonomy (NCBI): domain Eukaryota; kingdom Metazoa; phylum Chordata; class Aves; order Passeriformes; family Sittidae; genus Tichodroma; species Tichodroma muraria. The sequence goes on from WAAG01080748.1 coordinate 55,672, forward strand.
ACAGAAGGGAACACCCATGTCTGTCCTCAAGACCTCCCGGTCTTGATACGAGCAGTATATGGGCCACCGGATGTGGTGGATTGAAAATTATCCTGTAGCTGCAAAGACACATTTTCTGAAGAAGTGAAATTTGCTGAATTTCAAATGGAGTCAGATGCACATGCTTCACTTCTTTAGACAGTCTCCAAAAACAGTAGAAGCAAGGTGGGCTGTTAAAGCATGAGTCCAAGTCCTTGTGTGAAAACACTTCCCTTGGCATGGGAGGCATATCTACCTCAGGATAAGGCATGGCCAAGTTAGAGTAGTGGAGACCATGCCCACGGGGCCATAATCAGTCAGAAGTGCTCAGCCTGTCCTGGGAGCACCAGAAGACCCTGCTTTTCCCACAGATGCTGTATCCCCTCCATAGTGGGCTTCTGGTATGAGGAGGCCAGGGCTGTGTTTTGAAATGTGAGGGGAATGAGGACACAGGGAAGAGGAGAAAGAAGGCAGGAAAAACCAGTTGTCTCTCAGCCTTTACCAAGCCATTTTCCACCTGAGAACTGATCCAGGGCTCCCTGTGAAATCAGGAAGCATGTGGTCGGATGAAGAGGCACTAGGATCATCCCAAAGGAGGGAGAGAGCCTTTTCCGAAGCAGAATTCATCTGTATTTCCCCTTGGTGCTTCCATACATTCTCAGATGGGCTATGCTCTCATCTCAGGCTACCCCTGGAGTGGGTTTGGCTTCCAGGGTTCCCACAGCTTTGGAGGACAGTAAAAGGCAACTGGAACCATTCACTGACCTTTGCAAAGGGGCTGGTCGGTGACTTTTCCCTTCCCCTTTTCTTTCCAGGGCCAGCCATAAAGGAGATTCAGTAGTCTGTTGGCAAGGGTGCAAACCAGGTTTAAATTAGCTCATAAGGACCTCTGTGTGCACTGAGAGGAACCAGCTTGTTCACACCTCCACGTCCTCTACCTGACCCAGAGAATGCCTGATTCTCAAGCTGGAATTTCTGCCTGGCCAAGTGTCCCAACACAGGACGCTGACCTGTCTGCTGTGGAACGCCCTGGAAGGAAGTGCCTGTCTCTCTTCTCTGCTCCCCTGTCCCACAGCCAAAGCAGCCTTACACCTCAGGGTCAAAGCGTGGGTGCCATGCACAGGTCTCCCTTGAGCTCTGCACTGAGTGCAAAGGATGCCTGAGGGCACACAGCACCTTTCCATCATCCCAGAATTAATTTCTCTGCAAAACAATTTTGTACTTGCAGACACTTGACGGTGTCATGTCCCTCCTTTTTCTTGCCTGCCAGGAGCTAAGATTCTCACATAAAATTCAAATGAAGATGGTTTTGGTGGAATAGTCAGTAAAAAAAAATGTTGAATGGTGAGACAACAAATCCTTTCTGTCTCTGAGAAACAACTGTAAGTGGTCCTTAGTGCTAGACTGCCCAGATTGCCTGCTATCTAATGAACCCTTATCTTGCCTCTACCAAATATTTGACTGTAATCAGGGCTTTACATATTTGCTTTAGTTTATTCTTACTTCAGCTGACAGGGTGGTGAGAACTGCCTTACTAGTTCTCTTGAGGCATTCCTGGTGGCTTTCCAGGTTGCTAAATCATCCTCCATGTAGATCCTTTCAGAACTGGTGGCTTAAACAGAACTTCCATGCCTTCCCTCAGCTGGATTACAGGATGGGGGCTGAGGGGTTACTCTGACCACCATGACAAAGGCAGCAGGCCCCTCTCATCCTTGCACAGCCACTGCTCAGGTTCAGGTTTGCAGCGAGTTTGGTTCTCCCTGCGTGTGGCAACCGAATTAGCTGGGATGGACATTAGCTTAGCCCAGGTAGCTTATACAGAAAGCATAAACCTGAGACCATGGAAGGTGGGATACTGAAAGGATGCTAGTGGGATCATTCCAAAATTGGCCATGTTTCTGGTTCTGGTTGGTTTGGGACTTTTGACATATAAAGTCATGTCCCTGTCCTGGTTCAAGATTGGACCCTTGCTCTCAGGTAACCCTATATATCATTAAGTTAGCCACACCCCTGTGCCTTTGGATGCTGCCCTGGGACCATGTGGTCCCTGTGTTTGTTATTTTACCACCATTCTGTTTTCGAGCACTCCATCGTATCTGTCCCTGTATATTTTCCCGCTTCTCCCAGCGGGACCGGGCTCGAGAACACAGTGCCATACTGTGATACCTATGCAGTCACGAAGCTTATGGGCAGCACAATACGGATCGTGAACTGTCAGAAAACTTCCCTACATTTTCTCCCTGGCAGACAGATGTGTAGGTGGGGATTTTTTTTGCCTCAGAAGCCTGCAGCTTGATGATTCACCAGCACAAGCTTTGATGACTCCTACCCTCCAGTGCTGTTTCCTGCTCTACTGTTACACTGGCTGCCCAGCTGGCAAGCTGAAGGGAAACCTGCAAAGAAAGGGTGTGTGAGCCAAAGGAGTCTTGCAGTGAACAGAGAAGGCTGTATCTGGTGTGTCATCCACTTTTAATATGGTCAGGCATCCCTTGGAGAGTGTGTCTCCCATGTTTACTGCGTGCCAGGCACTATATTACTGTGGCACGCAGAAATATGGGAGAACGAAACCCTTTTGAGGCCCTGTTGGAAGCTGCTTGTCAGCATCTTCCTATCCTGACCACAGGGGTCGTAGTCTCAGGTGGAATAAAGGATCAGGAAGGTTTTTCTTTCTCTGCTGTGATCTAACTTTAAGTACAACTCCAGCCGTGGCACTGTGAGAAAGGGGTAGCAGCTGATCCTGCTCTGCCACAAGCAGCCATCCATCCAGGCAAAACAGGGAACAGCAGCAGCACACCAGTGTTAGCCCCCTCAAAAAAGGGCAGGCCCTCCCCAGAGAGAAGGCAGACTGCAGTGTGCTGTAGGTGGGAATTTGAAGCACCTGTATTATATCCACAAAATATCCACATAATAATTATGGATAACATAACATCAGCTATGGTCTACTGAGGAGAAAACAGAAACATTTCTTCCCACAAATGCAAGGTTAATACTTTTTAACCAATTTATTTGCTAGGCTTAATTTACATTCTTTTTCATGTGGCTGTGAAAATAGTCACATAAGTGTGAATTGCAAACTCCATTTAAATACCTGTATTTATTTTCATTCTTCCCCTTTCAGTGAAATTTTTGGTGGCAGACAAGCTTCTGATGGACAATTTGCATACACATTTTTTTTTTTTATCTGTTATAAATATAAATTGTTTCATAGCCAGATATTGCCTTAATTGTTTACATACCAACTGGGGACAGATAATGAGTAACCTAGGCTTTATTTAGCAACTTAAACTAAAATGTTACTGAGTGGTTGGTTGACAAAACCTTACATTGTAAGGGTTTTGTTTTTTTTTTTCCTTGTCGGATAATATTTTACTTTGATTAAAGCTGTACTGAGGTAAAATTGCACATCGCACACAAAAAGCAATTTACCTCAGCCCTTATTGAAGTTAACCGTACTTATTCGTCCTAGCATAATGTATTTTTGTGGCTGCATTCTAACTGCAGTGCTTTATCATATGAACCAAGCTAGATTTAATCAAATTCAGTTTGTGTTGTGAATTTTAAGGCATTTGTTCAATTAGTTGGAATAAAAGCAAAACATTTGGAAGAAAGATTAAAGTTGAAAAATGCTGTTGCTAAGCCGGGCAGCCAATGCTCCTTCTGCACCTTTGTCATCCCAAGACACTTCTCACACCTGAAAAGGCTCCCCAGTCTTTTTTTTTCTTTTCTCTTTCTGTTCCTCAGATTGCTGGTGATGCTCATGGGATGGGGAAGATAAGTGTTATTTTATCAGGTTTCAACAACCAAGGGTAAGACCTGATGTTTTTTCCTCTTTTTGTTTCTGTCGTGAGCTTTTCTGGGCGGTGATGGATGGGACCACATTCAATCTGGGGGCTTTCTTAATGTGTTGAAGTCCATTGGGAAGCCACAGTGCTGCTACCCAGTTCCACTCTATTCTTTCCACTGCCTCTTGACTGCTTTCCTATTACTCTCCTTGTTGCCACCTGGTGGAAAAATTTCCATTATTCACTCGTGTTGGCCCCTTCAGACCTGGGTGTGCAGCTCAGCAGGACCAGCACAGGAGCTGAGGGACATTGGGGAGAAAGGTCAGACACTAACACACCTTTCCAGCAAGCAAATTGCTTTCTCCTCTCACCTCTCTGTTGCTTCCCCTAAAATGGCTTGTTTGCACACAGACAAGGTATTTTGGGCTATCAGAATGTTTTTACTGTATTTTCCTGCCAATGAAATACAAAATCCATTAATTATAATCGTATTACTTTTACCAAGAAAATTTTTATGCTTGTTGTTACTATGTCTTATTTTCCTCATCTGGGAATTCTTACCTAACTTGGCTTAGGGTCTCCAGCCTGAGTGATTTGAAAAAGCCATGGTAAAAAAATTGTGAGAAATAAAAATGTCTTAGTGAACTCAGAGTCCACTCTCTCAACTGAGAAGTGCAGTGTTATTATATTTTGAGACAGTTTCTCAGACAGCCAGACAAGGTGACATAAAACAAATCACACTAATTACAACACAATTTATGTAGAGAGATTTTACTGGCCTGCTAATGCTTGGCAGGAGCTGTCAAGTACTAATGTTTCAAAATAGAGCATTTCCAGCATTCACTTTTTTGGTGCTTAGGGAAATGATGGAGCCTGTTGAGCTCCCTTGTTTGTGCCAAGGGAAGCAGAGCCCAGCCCAAGCGCAGAGGCAGGGAGGGCTCAGAGACCAGAGTTCACGCCACGGCTTTCAGACAGGGTTACAAAGACCATGCTGTGGCCCCTGGCAGGTCACCTGGGGGTGACCTCGTCAGCAGGCAGACCGACCTCCTGAAAGCACCCCATGCCAAACAAAACCAACAAGAATTTCTGTGATCCCTGGAGGCTTTGCACCTCTCTGGCATCGCAGGAATCCTGCTGTGTGTGTGTCATGCCCAGAGGTGCAGACAAGACTCTGCCATTCGGAGCTAGAGACATTTTACATGGTTGATGGTACATTATATGACTGAGGAAAACATCGTGCATTAGCTGCCTTATTAACAGAGCAAGGATTAAATACTTACCTACAAAACTTGCCAACAGCACCATGAAATTTGTTTCTCAGGAGCCTGTAAAGTGCTTTAAGCTTAAACCTGAGAGATATGTAGGGCTTTGCCTCCAATTCACTTAGTTTAAGATTGTGTAAGATGGTATCTCCCCCCATCTGACCCCAGCTTGTGGTTACCTTCAGCTTCACAGAACCAACACAAGGGTATGGGGCACCCACTCCCCGCCCACGCTGCTGCTACACCACAGCTTAAACACTACAGTTTACAAGAAGCCACCCTGGCCCTCAGAAGTGCTCAGGTGCATCATGCTGATTTTGCTGCAGGGAAAACAGCAGCCTGGTAATAGCAAATGGCTGTGGGAGCAGGGCCAGGAGGAGAAAGCAGGAGAAGGCCGGAAATGGACTCTCACTGTGAAGGTTTTCTGAATGAGTCTCCAGCATCGCCTTCTGGACAGGCCTCCACTCCATGTAGTGGCCACTGATCACAGACCAACACAGGACACAGAATCACAGAATATTCTGAGTTGGAAGGGACCCACAAGGATCATCGAGTCCAACTCTTATATGAACGGCCAGTGTGTGGTAAAGCAAATCTCGGGGTTAGGCCTCTAACTCAAGGGAGAGTAAGGCGCCATGAGGAAATCCTGCTGCTTAGAGCTAAAATGAGCCCAGACCCTCCCTCTGCTTCTCTGGGACAGCTGGAAATAGAAGCCAATTAGATAACCATCTCACTCTCTGGAAAAGTAGGAATGTTCTGGCGAGCTTTTCTTCATGTGCTCAAAGGTAGACAGTGTGAATCAATGTGAGCTGGACATTCTCAAATAGGCGGGGGGTGAGATGTCTTGTTCTGGAGGTGGGTTCAGATCCTTCTCCAAAGCTAACTGAACTCAGCTCTCTGAATTAGTAGCTGGATGCAGGGCTCCCCACACTCAGCCAAGTTGCTCTCATTCTCCCAGTCATTCATGTAGCCTGTTCTTGCTTTTGGTATCGTTTGGAAATGTCTGTAAGCATGGGCATACCTCTGCAGAGCTTGGACATCTTCTTTCTGGGCTTCTTATGTTTTGCTCTGAGCTAGATTTGCAAGCAACTCTGCATCTGTGCTTCCAAGGCTTCATGCTGCCCGTGGATATTTATCTCTGGTGAGTCTCGGATACTTGTGGAAATTGCTCAGGAGGTAAGCTGTATTTTTGAGAGGGTCATAAGGACTCTAAATGGTATATTTAGCATCAGCTGGAGACTAGAACACCTTAATGGGCCTTGGTGGAGGTGGCACTTTTTGCACGCATCAAGGAAATGCAAACTCCTGCCAACCATAATAGCACCATTAAGTCCTGCAGGGCTTGCACATCCAGCAAGCATTTGCAAAAGTTATAAAGAAGAGGTTTGAGGGGCAAGGGCAGGGTACTACAAGGGGCAAAGCCTCCATGGGGAATGAAGCCTTCTGGTCTCACCAGGAAATGCAGTTCCTGGGAACTGAGGATGATCAGCACCCTGTCTCAGCAGCCTCTGGGACTTACACCTGGCTACCATCAGACACTCTCCTGCAGTGGCGACACACAGAGCTTGTTTTCCTGTACAGATGTACCCAGTGCCACATGTGACTGTCACTTGCTGAGTATGGGCACATTTTCACACTTGACTCACAGTTAGTCCAGTGCCACAAGCCAACACTGCTCACAGTTACACAGGAATTCAGCAGGACTGAGAATGTGTATAGCAGGGGAGAGAAATGGGTCAGAAGAGTCATTTCAAGCAAATGTCGGTGATAGATGTTGGTAGCAACACTAAGTTATCAAAAGGAAACACATATATATATCTTTCAGAATAAAAAATGAGCATCTGCACTTGAACAGGGTTTAGTGATTGCTAAATGGCTCCATTGTCAAGCGAGAAGCTTTATGAACAGAAGGGTTTGCATGAAGCAGTTGTTGTTTACACCTGAAACTGGTTTACAAATAAAGCCATCATTCTTTGCTGCCAATTCTCCTCTGCTCTGAGCCAGAGCAGCCTGTGGAGCTGCATGACAGCTATCCCTGCAATTGTTCCTCACAGGTGTAGCTTTTATATGTGTTTGCTAATGGCTATCCAGGTCAACTCGCACACCAAGCCCCATTTAATTCAACAAAGCAATGTGTTAAGAAAAACAGGGAAGGCATTATTCAGAAAAGGGAACTTTGGCCTTGGACAGAAAAAGGAGAGCATGGAGTTAATTTTCTGCTTTGAATTGCCCTGCAGAGGAGTTTAGCTTTTTCCAATGAGTGTCAGGGGAGACCAGGGACAGAGGACACCATGGAAAGAAGCTTCCTTGTGCAGCTGCCTCCCTTGCCTTCACTTCCACGGGCAGTAATCACAGCCCCACAGACTAAACTTCAACTGAATAAAAACAAAGACTAAATATTCAAATGTTTTAATATTGTAAAATACTAAAACATTAGTCTGAAATACAGTCTTCTTCTCCCTCCCCATTTCTGTGCTTTTTATAAAACCACCACCATAATCTCTTTCTCCTGTATCTTTCTCCTTGCTAAGGTAGGTCACATGAGATGCCTTCACCTTGAGAAGATCAATCCTGGGAGTTGTGACCCTCTGGTACCACTTGCTGCAGCTGCACACCTCCTGTGGTGGCAAACCTCAGCTGCTACAGAAGTGCCAGGGAGCCCTATGAACCTCAGCACCAAAACTGTCCTCTGCCAGGTGTAGAAGGAAGCAGCAAGCTCTGAGTGATTGTGTCCCTTAAAGCCACCAGGAGCCTGGGGTGAAAAAGAGCCACTGATGGAAGGGACATGAGAATGGGACCAAGCGTCTAAAACCTTTCCAATGCTCACTGGGTGCTTGCGTGACCAGGAGGAGCACAGGGAGGTGGTGGGAAGGGAGGAAAGTCTGAGAAAGGCAATAAAGAGGGGAGATGGAGGCTGGAGTAACCCCAGGAAGAAGGAAATGGAGAAGCAGAAAGAATTAGCAAAGTGAAGAGGTACTAATGGCAGTAGGGAGCATCATTACACTGTGCTGCATAATTGTAAGGCAGTGTTGTCACAGCTACACTTAAAAAACAAGCTCATCATGGATCATAGAAAAGCCTAAAATGTACTGCTCTACTGCTCAAAATAATAAGTTTGGCCCTTTTTCTTTTTATTTCTCATTGACAAAGGAGGACTTTGGTCATGTCTTCAGGTCTTTTTTCTAGAAATTAACATTTAAGAAAACAATTCTCACCAAGCTGTGTGACTCAAAGAACTGGGGCACTGGGGAAAACATCAGCTATCACATCCTTACCACTGAATGGCAAGCATTAACAAGTGGGGGATTAGATTTTCCCTGGACCTGCCCCTTTAAGTTCCTGGTAGCTTTGATCTAGCAGCAGAGAACTGACGTGGGAGGACAGATCACATACTCCCTCCTGGATACTTTCCTTTTGTAGTTGCATGTGATGCTGTCATTTAATCTTGACTAGAAATACGAACTGATGGTTTCTCTTTTTGTGGGGAGCATGGATAGGTCCCATGTAGGCATTCTCTGCCATCCACAGGTTTGAAGAGGCAGTGGGAAACCGGGTCCAGCCCCAGCTATCGTGACTTCAGGAGACAGTTTCCAAGCAGAGGTTAAGCTGGGGCTCACTGCTGCCTAGGCACATGTGCAGCAAAAAGCCAAGACACAGACCCATACCCCATCTGTGAAACACTACAGGATACAGCGCTGCCCCCCCAGCAAGCTTTGTTTAGCACTCAGAAACTCCTGACAAACAGTAAAAGTCTTCAAATTGTGTCTGGGCAAAGTTTCCAAAAGGACAAAGAGCATATATCTTAGAGAAAAGGGGGCTGTATCCTAAGCCAAAAAAATCCAGTTTCCCATTCAGGCACCAAGTGAGAGTCAGCCCCAGCCTTCAGATTCACAAATGCAAACCCAGATCTCTGCATCCCTTTAGACAATGTGAAAACTAATTTGGGCATTTAAAGATAATCCTGATAAAATCAAGATCATCTTAATCTTTCATCCAATAAGACATTTGATGTATTTGAAAGTTTATATCATCTCTTAAAATCACTGTGGCTCACTTGTAAAGTCTGAAATCATCACACCCATAATAAATCCCTTCATGGAAGTTCAGTTTCTTAGAATTAAATTAGAATAGGAGGTATCTGTATAGACAGAATAAAATAGACAGATACACAAAATAAAACAGGCAGGCTGGCTTATAGTGATGTATACTGTCTGTAAGGGAATATATTGTTGGTTCCCCATATTAAAAAAAACTTTCTATAACTACGGCATGCATTAAGTGATACTTTATAATGCATTTTTTTTCTTCTCCAGTAAGAAAAAGTGATTTCCCTGGATATCGCACTTGCCTGAGCTAAAGCCCATGGGTTGTATTGTCATCTGTGTCACTGTAAATATTTCCGTTAGATCTCTTTCTGAGGATTCTTCCTCCAAGCTGGCATGATCAAAAGCAACAAATACAACATGTCTTCAGTTTACTTCCTTGCTTACAGGTGTTCTGTCTCCTGAAACACATCTTACAAGCATGATGAGTATGAACTGGAGGACATAATCCTTAAATTCATAAAGAAATGCATGTATATTATAAATTAGTCCTGTGCTAGATCAGACTACAGATCTTCCCGTTAAAGGTAAGCCATTCACTTTTCCATTTTACTTCATACAATACAGAATATTTTTTTCCAAGTTTTGATAGATCACTCAAAACAACAGATACATCAACCCTCAAACAAGTCTTCATCATTCCTTGGAATTCTACTTTTTTCCGAAGAAAAAAGCCAAAACAATATTTTTTGCCTATAATGTTCAACTACATTTAAACCATTGATTACCCAAAAGGTTTACATAGTTAAGACTCTGAAGCAGCTCCTGATGACACCAGGTACCACTGTGGAGAGTTCTGCTGGCTCTGTTCACCTTTTTCACCTCAGCAAGACAAAATAACCCCCTCCAAGAGACAGTGCTACTCAGTTGGAAAGATTTTCCATCAGACACAGTTAGAAGAGATTTGGCAGAAGCCCTTGTTGGTACAGTCCCCTGTTAAGGAGCTCTCTTGGCTTGTGCTGAGGCCCTTTGGGGCCCTGCATCACACTCCCCCATCACTGAGGGCTCCCTTTCCGTCTGCTCCAGCTCCACTGGGTGACACTGCTTGTCCTCTGTCTTCTTCCACCCAGGCTTGTATCCAGCATCTGAGAACATTCTGCTGAGTTTCACTTGCACATTGACAGGGGATTTATGGCTGCTTCTACATGGCTTACTGGCTGTACCAGCTCTGGTTTCTCACTCAGCATCTTCTTCTGCTTGACCGTGGATGGCAAGAGAAGCCAGTCAGCAGGGCCTTTCCCTTTTCATCTGTTTCCCAGCAAAAGAAACATTAGCATGTCAGACCGCCAGACAACACACCACAGAGATTCTCCCACATATTGCTTCTTTCTTCCTTCTTTCACATCAAGAGCTAAAGAGGTGGGTGACAGATTTCCAGTGGAGGAGGGGGGAAATTATGCTGAGCACTGCTATTGTGACCTCTCTGTCTTTTACACTTGAGCGGGAAGGGGCCCTGCAGTGAGGCACTAAAACCAGCAGCCTATTCACAAAGCCCCTAGGTAATTAGTCATTAAAAAATAAAATTAAAAAAAAAAAAGGAAAATAATTGCAATCTGCCAAGAGAGGAGAAAGGGCTTTAAGAGGATATACCTTTATAGCTATAAATTGCTAAAGAGGAATTACAGGATAATGTACAAAGGGTCAATGCAATAAAAGGAGAGAAAGAGACACCTGAGTTTCCTTGAAGTCATCAGGAAGGCAGCTGTACTCGGTGTGCTTGCTGCACATACATGTAGCTGGAAATTTGCTTGGTTAGGAACTGAAATAGCAGCAAGTGGGCATCATCCAAAGGAGCAAGTAGACACACAGAAAAAAATAAATCACCAGTCCAGCCTTGGGCAAAGTTTCACTGCATGCAGAGTAGATCAACAATTTATTTTTGAAATTTACACTTTGTAAAGCACAAATAAGCAGGGAGGATCAGCATGCGCTCCAGCAATGTACATACCCTCTGACAGACACTGTGTTTGGCTCACTTTAATGAGGGCAGCTCCAGAAACAAGACTACAGACCTGCAGGAGCTGTGCGCTCTCACGTTGCTTTTTTTTGAACACACAGCTCGATTAATCTGAAGGTTAACTTAATTAAGTAAAGCTCACCTCCTTATCAGACTCTTCTAGTCTTTAACAGCACACCAGGTACTGTGAGGCCATTCATTAGGCCTTACAATGTGCCTCTCAGCTAGGTAAATATGTGCTAATTGCGTTTAACCAAAGGGTTCAGACAAAGGCAGAACAGTTAAGCCCGAAGTTTTGAACGTCTGGCCTTGGAAGTTGTGCAGGAGCCCCAAGGAAAATCTGGGTCAGGGAATGAATTCCACAGCACCTGTGGGACTGTGGGAGTCGTACAAAGGAGGAGAAGGTGACCAGAAATGAATCCTCGCACAAAACACCAATTTGTGTGCTGCACCAAGCTTTTGGCGTGCTCCCAAGGCTCTTGGGGTTGACTGCAGAAAAAGCACAGCCACCCTGCCCTGAGCTGGGAGGCCCCAGGGAGACAAGGCCTCTGGGTTACTGTGATAATACGTATTGTTTCTGATCAATTTTAAGATCCTGCTTTCCTCTTAGAAAAAAAGGAGAGCTCACACCCATTGGCATGTGTCACCTCTGGCAGGGTGGTCACATTGCAAAGCTCCATGCAAACCCCGTGTGCAAACACAACCCATGACACCTGCATGGAGTGAGAAACCAAATGATAACTGAGGCCTGTGCCTCCCTTGCACGCCAATATGTTGGTGACAGTGCAACATGGAGCCCAGGGCAGGGATGCATGCATGTGAACGCTGGAGACTGGGGAGAACCATCTCTTGTTCTTACATGATGAAGAAGGGAGTTTGTACTGCTGTCCTACAGTCTTGTATACTGCAGCAAAAGAAACCTGAAAGAACTGGACAAGGTCGCCAGAAGAGAAAAACAAATCTGGAAGAGGGTTTTCAAGGCATCCTGCCTGGAATCCAAGTCCCAGTTAGTCTCCCTGACTGTCTGCACATTCCTTACCTCCATTTTTCTTTTCCTATAAAAGACAAATGTAATGTTTATTGTTGCAAGGAGTGCAATGCCATAATCAGGTTAAGAAAACAATTGACTGAATGCTGACATATATTACTAAAAACTTAATTCTGAAAAGCTTCATTTGCTCATTGGGGACACTTGTCTTGTTTACAATGTCACTTCTGTTACAAGTGTTTTTAAGGACAAATACTTCTGGGAATGAGAGGAGCCTGACAGTCTTATGAATTTGGCATGCAAATGTGCCAGGCAGATTCAGCCTTTGTTCCCTTCCCTATCAGTGCTAGTAAAAAGAATGCGCATTGGTCTTGTTTGAAGAAAGAGAAAGAAACAAGAGAAAGACAAACATGGAGAGAGGAAGGAGGAGGGGGGGAAACATGGACCACTGCAGCATGAGGAGTTAGCAGCAGAGGTGAGAAGAGTTGTTTGTGCATCACTAGTACACTGTCAGTTAGCATTACGACCGTTCTGCACCTGCCTTGAAAATACATTACTTGGCGCTCCTTAATTACTGCAGTTGCTGAAGTTTCAGAGACAAAACCATCTCCCAATAACCCTATTTTCATCTTCTCCTCAGCATTTTCAAAAATGCACCATCTCCCACCCCAGCCAAACCGGTCATATTAACCTTTTTCCATCTTACTTCAGAGCTTCCTCAGGAATTTTTATACCGATTTACATGAATCAAATTGGTTGCTTTCAAAGCTGATTTTCCCCATATGCTGCTGCATTGTAGGTAACCTCAGGAGCTAGTTAGGATTTTCCCTTTCACATACTAGAACTGAATCCATGTCTTAAGGACACATTTCTCTCACTGTCATGCTCATACTTGCCTCATTTTAAACAAGAAAACATTTCTTTTGAAAAAAAAATGAAATTTGTGGTAGTCCCAACCTCTCCAAACTTGTCAGAGAGGAACAGCTACATGCACTCTGACACAGGAGATCAGCAACCAAAAATTGTGGAAGTGAAAGTGTCCCTTCACTGCCTCACTTTGAGAGGTCTTGGCACACATGGATTTGCAACTCTAAGGAGGGTCTCCAATATTAGCAATTTTTGAGGGACTTTAGATGATCTCCATTTCAGTACCTCTGCCCTCAAATTAAATCATGTGTATTGAGTAGCCTAACACATATAGAAGAGCTCTGCATGGTGTGCTGACTCTTTTTCCAAACTGGAGCCTTTGGCATGTGAGGTCTCATTCAGCCAACAGCACAGTAGAGGTCAATGATTCAAAAATGTCCTATCCAAAACAAGAAGGACTCATTTTATTGGCAAATCACCAGCAGCAAGAGATTAAGTTAAGACTGAAAATAATGAAAGCATGACAAAATGTGTTGAAAGCATGTGTTTTCTCCCCTTGTTCCCTTTATTATGTATCCTGGTATAAAAACTATAACCTGCCTTCTTCCAGCATTATCCTTATTTATAGAAGAGCTAGAGTTCTCCCCTGAATTTTGAGAGGTTGACTTCACAGTAAAGAGCCACAGGGGTTTATATAGACCTCTCCTGGCTCACTGGAAAGGTCAGGAGGAGAGGTCTGCGTAAACCCATGTGGCTCAGGGTGGTGTGCCAGCAAGCTGGAGCTGAGAAGTACATGCTGAGGTAGTCCTGTAAACAATCCTGTAAAGCAAAACAAAACAGGAGCAGAGCTGGAGTCACTTTGTTGAAAGAAGTGTAAGTGGAAATATTTGCCAAGCTGTGCGTGACTGCCAAACCCACAAATGATTTGAGACTCCCACTTCAGGGCTTAGAAAATGTATTCCGTTTTACGAGCTACATGTGCTCCTAGAAGCCCATAGTTTAGCCTAAAAGTCAGTCTGATTAATTCATGCACAGGCTAGGTGGGGAGAAAAGAATAGAGATGGGGGAAAAAAAGAAACTAATTAAGGCAAAATTCTCTTGGGAGTTCTGTAGTGGTGGAGATACTGGGTGCTATTAACAGTCAGTGAGATTGATACTGGGGCACCTTTAGAAAAGTCAGCAGATAATAAGAAACAGCATTAAGAACAAATTGAGGTGGGTAAAATTTACTGCTGTCTCCACTGAGACTGTAAATGGAAAACTTGGAGAGAGCCAGTGAAAATGCTAAAAGAGGCCAAACAAACAAATCCCACTAGAACCGGCAGAGTGGTTTTAGATCATGTCATTTAATAATCTACCATTCGCATTACCGTAACATGTCATTGCATTATTCTGGCCTGAAAACAATTGTTGAGTTCCCAACAATTCTTCCTTCTGCTGATGGAAAAAATGATGACCTGGGGGAAGGAATTTTTGTAGTAAATACCTCAGCATGAATAATAAGATGAGGTTATTTAAGCGACTGCTCCTTGAAAAATTAGCCTAACTTCCTAATAACTACTACATAGCTTAAAGAAATCTAATTTTATCTCTGCCTCCCACACAGTAAATCTCCCTATCACATTCTTTCCTTGCTTCATTGCTATTTCTTTGCTTAATAATCACCTACTTAAAAGATCGGGGATAATATTAATAATGGGCAAATTAGATACACAGAAAAACAATGTTTTCTGTACTTTCAGAAATACCCAGAATGAATGTCATTAAACTAAAACCAAGGTTTGAGGAGGCAGCACAGAATCCTAGGCAGGCAGCAGTGGAACAGGGCAAGGACTCTGGATAACTTAGCGTTGAGCAGACAACATTAGTCAGCGTTGCAATGCTGAAATATTTAACAACGGGAGCGGCTCTCCCCTTCAGCATTTTTCTCCCATAAACTAATTAGGCTATAATATTATGAGCACTTCCTTTGAGGCCAGGCTTTCCTCTTAGCACGACTCTTGGCAGGCTGGGCAAAGCTGGGTTATCGCTGTGATGAAAAAACTGGCATTACATTTTGCCTCAGTCTCCTTTATTATTTTTTTCAAAGTTCTGTACAAAGCCACTCACATGCCCAATGGCTCAATCTCACTTCCAATTAAGTCAATGATAAAACTCACATTGACCTAAATGGGAGCAGGTTTGCATCCCAAAGGCTAACAGTCAAGGCTTTTAACAGTCTGATTACTAATGGGGAAAGTAGAAAGAGTTAGAGAATGTCATCATCTTCTCTTTTCTTAGGAGCAGTAATTCAAAGTGAATAGAGTAGGCATGTTCGATTCTAAATTATTTTCAGGGAGAAAAAATACGTGGTGAGTCTATTTATAATGCGGTGATTCAGCTCTTCTTATAATACATGTGGATGGTTTCACGGCAGAGAAGAAGGCAGCACATAAGAATTACTGACTCTCCCTTTATATAGTTTGCAAGGACTTTCTTAGCTCTTACTATATTCAGCCCTTACTATATCACCTAGCCTGTGCACTGCTTAATAAAAGGTTTTGGCCAATTAATTTGGTTATATTGGAGTCCGCTTCTGAAAAAAGAGCAAAAGACCTGGGGCACCCCAGATGCTTCCTCAGCACTGGCCTCTGCTGTGGACAGAGACCGTAGGAGGCCAGGGAAAAAGAGAATTTTGTTTTTCTTTTTATAACATTGGCAAAATTAAGCAAAAGGAAGATATTAGATTAGCGATGGCCACATTAATGTTAATTTTCTTGCTTGAACAAACATACTTTTATTGGAGGAGGAAGGGTAATCCGTAAGTAAAAAAAGTCTTTGAAGACAGCCGGGCAGGGATGCACAGCATTTAAATTTCACATGAACCTTTCGAAGGCAGATAATTCCACTCAAGTGTGATTCCCACTCCTCACGGAGGGCACAGGCACCCACCCAGAAGTGCAGCCTTCTGGGAGCAGTGGTTTAGGTGGTATAACCAATTTCTCATCCTTTCTCCCTTCTCCTCTGTCTTGCAGAGGACAAGGGATGCAGGTTGCAGAGTGACTAAGCTGCAGTCCCCAGCACACAGGGGCTTCTGCCCGCAGGGGGTGAGAAGGAGGACATTGCCACCGCCGACCGACCGGGCACTGAAATCCGCTCCCTCGCGGGTCAGCGTGCTGCAGTGAGTCAGCCCCCGATGGAGACTCAGCTCAATTCCAGCACGCACGCAGCTGGACAGCTGCCACAGGAACCCTGCAGCTCCCTGCCTGGCACTGCCCCAGTACACACAATGGAGGCATTCTGGGGAGGATGACACCATGGAAAGTTTGGAATCTTCTGCCAGCTGGATTTGGTGTTTCTTTAGGATGCCTGTGACAGCCACAGTTGTAACTGCACACCGTGTGTGGGAACAGGGAAACCTGGCCTGGCCTGGCCTGCCACAGTGTTGAAAGTATTTTCTCACTATTCTGGGTATTGTTCGTTCGTCAGCTGGTGGATGCGTTCCACCTGTAGTTACGTCTTTCATCTCAGTGCCTTTTCTACTCCTTGCTTTTCCCCTGCTAGCAGACTAGAGGGAAATGCATTTGCCTTTTGCAATGTTTATTATCAAATTCAAACAGAAAACACTGAACTGTAGCACTGCCTGAGTAACCTGGTGTGATACGCCCACACAGGGGGGAGAGGTAAAAACAACAGCTTTTGTGAATGGCATTCAGGTCCAGCTTGCAGGTTTGCAACTCTTCTGAAAAACTGAAATGACTCCTGCAGCAAAAACAGTAAGTAAAGTTTCCCGACCCATTACTTTCAAGGGAAGTCAGGTGGCTCAGCAGAATTTGATGAAGCTGCTCTGGAGGAGCACAAGGGAAACAGGTGTCTCTGACATCGGCTCCCAAACATTTGCACCTCTTCTCTCCTCAGCCCATGATCTGGAGAGTACACCTGCACACACCCACACATGCTCTGTTTTTGTCTTCTTTTCTGCACCACTCTCCATTCCAAACCTTTTTTGATTGTCATGGCTTCAAAATTCAAAATAGTCCCAGCCTCCTTCTGCAAATAAAGTAGAGATTGTGGCTTTGCATTTGTGTGTCAAATGCTGAGGGCCAATGGCCCCAAACATCCATAAAGTTGAAATAGTAGGTCAGTACAAGTACACACTGAAAAATCTCCTGGAAGAGGAGGCACTGCAGTCCTGCAGGATGTGTCTGGAGCTTCTCCTCTTCCTCCCCCCCTCAGACCCTGACTCTTTCTCCTTCTGCTCCCTTAGAGCAGAATGACTGACACTGGTGGTGTTTGCCCACTCACATGCTGCCCTAATGGGATACCCTAATCCCAGACTGATTCCAGCCTGCTCCAGCTACACCACATAACCTAGAGACCCCCCTCTGGGTCCATATAGCTCAGAGCTCTTCCCAGCACAGTGAAGGTGAGGAAAAAGTACCAATGGCATTGCGTAGAATATCCCGCTTCCCTCTCCTGCTGCTGGCTCCACCAGCAGTTTCTTTCTCCTTGGAGAGCAGAATCAGGGGAGAAAAGCATCAGAAATGCAGTGGGGCCAGACAGGAGCCTGTGCTCAGGGTGAAAGCACCCAGCAGTTGGTACAGCCTGGTACTGCATGCACAAAGATTGGCAATGCTGCCACAGTGCCACAGTCATTATGTCAGCCAGGAGCAGGATGCATGAGGGTTCAGGACACGGCTTGTACTGCCATGGAAGCCACTCTGCCTTTGAAAAGGTAGGCGACTTTGAAAAATGTCCTCTCACAACTAACTGGCTTTGTAAGCCAGTATGAAGAAGGAAAAAACCCTCCTCATTTTCCCACTGCCAGTCACTCACCCCATCACTCCCACTGGGATTCTGTGTCAACCCTCTGTGGGACTGACAGGATTGCTCTGGCAGACCTTGCCTTGCCCAGCCTGGCCCCATTCAAGGAGCACTGTGGCGACCCACATGATTGCCATGCCTCTTTGGCAAAGCTTAATTTACAGGGACAATCTCTTTCCTGACTACTGCAAGTTCACCCAAGGCTCTTAATGGATGTTTCCCCTGAATCATGACTACCGATAAACATTCTTCATTAAAGTACTAAATTAATCTCTGCTGAATATATGTGATGCAGCCTGAAGCCCACCTCAATCTCCATTAGCTGCATTGTTCTTGCAGCCGAGAGAAATAAGATTTATTTTAGTTAGTAACGTGAAAAAACACCACCTGTGAACCACTCAGGAAGCTGACCTGAGCTAGAAGGTGACATTTTTACTGTTCCTTTTTGACTATAATGAAGGCTAATGGTGCGTGGATTATTATGTTTCCAGCAAAGCTGCCTTTTTCAGTTGAAAATGAGGTTTTTGTCAATTAAATACTCAGTGAATCAAAGACATGTAGACCATACATATGATAATTCAATTTAAAAATACTGAAAGGCGCTTTAAAGAATGGCTGTAAATGACAGATATTTCTTGTGGTTTGAGTGAATTGCCACTTTTGTTCTCATGCTCTATATAGTGATCACAGACTGATTCAGCCTGCAAATATAAACAGCTCCTTTGCTTTCCAGAAAGTCACTGGCTAAAGTAACTTATACAGCGCCAGTGTTTTACAGATAAACAGGTTGTCAGTTCCTTAACCTGTCAGTATGGAGCTCTGACAATCACTAAGTTCCATGTTTTGAAGACAGATGGAGAAACTCTTTCAGTGAATTGCATGTAACTTTCAGAGCATAAGTAGAGCTCAAATGAAGACAAGGGTGGCTCTTTATTACATCTCTTTTTCACAGTAAATGCAACCCCTGGAAAGTTCAGAGCCCATAAGAGCACAGGCCTTTTCCATGTATGCTGCAAAGCAGGTTTCTGCCAGCAAAGTCAAACAGTATGTGCCAAGGAGACGATGCCTTCCCACTCTGTCCTTCAAGATGTACTGTGCTGGATCTCCTGCATGTGCATGACAGTTAAAAACACAGTCAAGAATTATGTACTAGAGCTTGCATTCTGCTACGTCCTCTGTCCTGGGACGTCCGAGGGTGTCTGAGCCTTAACAGAGCTTAATGACTTTAGTGCTCACTAAATCAGAAAGGGCTGAGAGTACTCAGAGAAAGGGGAGGAGGAGAACAGGAAGAAGAAAACAGATGAAATCACAAAAAAGGTTCAGGCATGGATAGGATATGATAAACTTTTAGGTTTTATGCCCCACACTCAGTCTCCCTCTCTCTCACTGCCTGAGAACACAAGATGAAATCAGAGCCATATGGGGAGAGCTGTGATGATCCTGTCGACTTGCGCCGATCTGAGCAAGAAGTCAGATCAGACAGGAATCACATGCAGAGATTCAGAACCCAAAGGATGGATAAACTTCATGTGAAGGAGAGGAGAGGAGAGGAGANTTAGAAAGAGGTACTTTAGGTCTGTTCAGGACTAACAAATATTGTGAAGCAGATAAACTATAGACAGTAAGATTAATGCTGTAGTGATTATTGCTGTCAAAGGCACCTAACTCCTTCAGATTCCTTGGAAAATCCCTGTACTGCTGCATGTTGCACTGATGGAACTGACTGTGGGCTCTGACTAGTACAGGAAGAAATAGCTCCCACCATTTTCATGCTTTATCCATGGTTTCCATAGCAGATTTGGCAACGTCTCAAAGCTTCCTCAGCCCTGTACCTATTATCAGTTACGTTATGTTACAGTGCTGCATTTTAATTGCTGGTTTTTCTGAGACAGAGGGAGCTGAATCTAAATATATCTCAAGCGCCAGCAGTGATATTTAGCACAGCTACTGTAATCAAGCATTCAGCTGCCGCCAACAAATAAAACTTCTCACTTGAGCAAATAGGTTCTCTGAAAAACACCTGAATGTTTGACAAAATTTCTTTTTCTGTTTTTTTAATATCATTAGGAGGCCTCAGCTTTCTTGATTAGCAGGGTGTGCATCTAAACTGCCAAGAAATTATCCATTTTCGATCACAGCTCTTTTCCCTTTCTGAATGCAGACACTGACAAAGCTCTAACAAAGATGCTCAGCTAGGAAGCTTTTTCTCCAGTAAGTGAAAAGAAATATTGCTGAGTTAAAACCACTAATTACAGCTTATAATAACAGTACTTCCCGGGGAAAAAAAAATAAACTATACTTAACTGCTGGGTTTTTTTCTTTAAACTAGGGGTTTGGCTGCAGTCTGATGGCTAACTACTTGCGAAACTCTACTCCACTGGTACAGTCTAGCTGGCAGATTCCAGAGCAAAAAAATACACCTCTCCCACAGTATAGGCTTATTTTTCTATCAAACCATTTGTTTTGTAATTCAAGTGCAAAACGTAATGTATGCAATAGGAAGTAAAGTATTTGAATAAAGATCACTGAAAAAACCCTGAAGTACATCCTTCATTTTGAGTATTTTAGGAAGCTCTTAGAATTTTTGCAAGCCCATATGGGATATTTTAGAAAGGGGAAAAAACAGTAGCTAAAATGCTTAGGCTGTAGTAAACTTTGCAATTGCAGAAATTTACACCCAGAGTTCTGTTCTTCTACCCCAGTGCATGAGTTCCTGTTCTCTCCTGAAGTGTTGACACCTCCAAGGCTTTCCACTGGGACAGGAAAGCTTTCTCTCACCCCTTCTCCCTTCAGAAGATGTCCGAACATGATTTGTATTTGAGAATACTGAGAGATGGAGCTCCTCTAGCAAAATTTTTCAATATTATCAGGTTTTATCCTTCAGGACTGAAAGAAGTGCTGGATGCAGAGACATGCACATACAGAGATGCAATAACTGGGCTTTTCAACCCAGTGGGAATCAATGGGATAATAGATGGCATTGGACTATCGGTCTCTCGTGGGTTATTTTGCTAATTCATTCTGCTGACTTGCACCAAAGCTCAGGAGATCAAAGAGAAAAGTATAAATGGCATTGAAAAGTCAGCCAGTGACCCAGGAGGCCACTTTCTTAGTGAAAGCATTCTCACTCATTTAAATGATAACTACACAAAGTGTGCAGGAAACACTGAGCCTGATCAGAGATTGAAGGTGAGAATATTTATTTGCATTTCTTAAAAATACCTTTTTTATTTTTTTCCCTGGGAAATGGTAATCAAAATGGACTACAAAAATAGAGCATTTGCCTGGTAAGGCAGTCTTCAAAAACTCTGTCTCATGATGACCCAAGGTTTAGCTCCTGCTGTTCTCAACTCTCTGATCAGAGCTTTGTTTTGTGTTTCTTGCCATTGAAATCAGTCAATAGAGAATGGGGCAAAGTCTGAGTGATCAGAGACAGTCTGGAAACATATTCTAAATTATTCAGCTTTTACACCAAAATCTAAA
>WAAG01080752.1:935-55558 GCA_013390105.1 Tichodroma muraria
AAAAAAAAAGTGATACTTGAAACATATTCAGGGGCAGGGCCTGGGCCTAGGCCTATGCCAATGAGGTGAAAATCAGTCTTACTTTGCACAGCAAGTGTTGTTAGTAAGCATTAAATTATCCTCTTAATTAATCAATTATTTTAATTGCCGTATGGATGTCAAATCTTAGTGCTCATTAATATTCTACTTTTTAAATAAGCATCACTGTAAGGAAAGTGGAATTCAGTGGGGCACTAAAACACCAGAAATATTTTCTAAATATAGGTATAGCTGCCACCTAAGTGGCCAAATTCCTACATCAGTTTCAGCAGCATGATCTAAGATAGATCTGTAAGCTAAATATAGAAGCAGTGAAGAGAAAGGATAGGAATGAGTAGGCTGCAATACAAATGGAAAAGGAAAGCAGCACAGCCAGCCTTGAAGTGTCCAGTTCCCCTATAGTTTACTGAAATGGATGTCAGGGAGGGGAACAGGCATGCAGTGCTGTTTTCTAAGTCCTATATTCTCAAGGAAACCACATTATTAGAGTGCACACCCATCTAATAGGTGCTTACATGCAAAGCAAATATCCTCGGCAGCTTGACTGGAATGACCTTTGTGGGCCCCTTCCCAGCTCAGCCTATTCCATGATCACTTAATTTCCAGCTCTTCTCATAGCTAAAGAATAACAAAAAATACAGAAGTGACAAAACATGCAAGTTCTCCGCCATTTTGTAAGTCTATGAGAGGTAAAGCATAGATTTTTTTTCTTTCCCCTCTGCAGTGGTGGCCATAGTGCCAGGATGGGAGCAGAGTCACCCAGCTGGAAAAAAAGCAGGCTCTTTTTTTTTCCTCCCCTTATCCCAAGCTATCTGTTATGATGGAGTTGTATTAAAACAAATCCAGAGGGATTTCAGGAGGGCCAGAGGGGATGAGGAGGAAACAGCCGCTCTGCGATACAGCATCAACACAAACCAGCTGGGAACTAGGCTAGAAACCTGGGATGTGCTTGTGGCATCTCATCAGGAACTGGCAGGCAAAAAGGACAACAGATTCCTCAGTAGTTTATACCCAAGTACTCATAATCTCTCTAGTTGTATATGTATTTAGCCTTCTAGTGGAAATAAGGAAATGCAGAAAGCTCCTATAGTACTCATCCCAGTGCTTCACCAGAGTACAAAATCCCAGGAAACCACTTGTGACAAACAGAGCACTCAGGTAGAGAGCAGAAGCTGCAGACAACAGCACATCCCAGGAAGATAAGAGACCACGAGTATCTCCAGAGATGCCTCACTCCCACACTTGAGCATTTGTGTGCTCACTGCCCACGTGCCAGGAAGCTGTTTGTTGTCTATGTCACAGAAGTTGGCAGAAGCACCTTCACAGCCTTTGGCACTCTGAAAATCCCTCCTTTAAACAAGAGTCAAGAGCAAAAAATTAAGCTAGAACTTTGAAAGGGTTAGAATTACTTCATTAACACTGGATCTGAATTTCAAAGTTAGATCCAAACCTGTACCTTCCACTCTACCCATGCTGAGAGTGCTTGGGTTTCAAAACATTTGCTACCCCACAAAACGCCTATTGCTTTGAGATTGTACTTTTGTGACATCTCCAAGAGGGGAAGAAAAGGGGAACATGGATATAAAAAGAAATAACTTCTCAACTTAGAAATTCAAGCATAGAAACATTTTGTTCTGAACACAAGCTTGAAGATACTCTTTTCCCATGATGGGCATAGTAGAGTTATGTGAAATCTCTCAAAGTCAGTCAGCTTCTGACACACACTTGTTTTTGAGAGAAGCATCAGAAAATCCAGAAGGAACTCCAGTGCTGCAGACACATTGCTCTACAAAATTGTGCATCAGGCAAGGTGAGAAATGACAACTGGTGTCACACACAAACCACTGACTGTTTACTGGGACTACTCACACCTCTCTGGCTCAATTTTAAAATTCAGAATCAGGTGCCAGTCAAACTCACCAACCCTTCCCCACCTGGCTCAATGGACGCATTTCCCATTCTATACTAACTCAGCAATTGCCTCACCCACAGACACTTGCCTAAGAGCTGGCTTTTATCCATCAGGATGCAGGAGTTCGTCTCCATATACTTTTCATTCATAAACTCATTATACATGCATACTACACAAAGATTACATAATAAATTATACAATTACACATATATATTATACAAACCATTCTCTGAATGTAATTCTAAGTGCAGTTTTCTTTCACAGTCTCCTGACAAGGTTCTGTAGCACTGGTACAGGAACAGTGATGGAGAGCTTGAAGCAAGCTCCACAAGAAAAATCTGTGGAAAATTCCCTGTGACACTGGAGCCCATGGGCTCCCCTGAGCTCAGCCCTTATCAAAGACATCCCCATGGTGCTACACAAACAACACACAACTGTGTGGACAGTAGCCTGGTTACCAACAGAAAGCACGAGAAATACTGCTGGGATTAACATAGCACAGGATAAAAGCCAGCTCCATTTCCTATCAGACTCTTGATGCTATTTTGGATAACCTCTTAGACAGCAACTCTCCATTTCACAAGCCAACAGCAGATGACTGCTTGCAGCATAGTGCTGACTTGCTTCCTCACACACCAGCACCTGGCCACAACAGGAAAAACCCCAGCATGACCAGGCATGCCAGCAGCTTTGGGGACACAACACATTTTGGGATCTGTCCTAGTGCACACTGTGCAGTCAGACTCAATCAGCACTGCAGACTCAGAAGAAAGGCCTCAAAACACTCATCATCCTCTCCTGGCACTCTGCAGTGCAGTACCTTTCTTCTTGCTTGGGGCCAAGGCGTCAGTCACCACACAGACAGTTAGTACAGATGTGTCCAAGAGCTTCCTATCCCTCAAAAAAGGGCACAAAAACACACCCTGAAGCACCAAACACACCCTCAGCTTTCAGCATGTCTGCACGAAGAGGTCTTTGTTTTAGTGGATCAGCTGGCAAATGCCAAAAGTCCAAGCAACATTCAGCAGCACCCTTTTCCTGTGGTGAAGCACCTGTAGATCCCAAAGTGCACAAAAGGGACACCCTTCCCAGTTACTGAGCTATCCCAGACACAGTTAGTGAGGCGTGGGCCAGGGGAATGCCTGAGATTATACCTCAGATACCCCATCCCTCCTCCAGCAACCTGGCATCACCATCCTCTTCATCTCTCACTGAAAGCAGGCACAGAAACATTAGTGTGTGCATAGAGGCTCTGCCAAAGGAAAACGAAACAACATGCCACGTTCCTCTTGGCTCTGCATTTTGCTTTTTCTTTATCTCTAATCTACAGATGCCCAGGAC
The DNA here is from genome assembly GCA_013390105.1 of Tichodroma muraria. Classification (NCBI taxonomy): domain Eukaryota; kingdom Metazoa; phylum Chordata; class Aves; order Passeriformes; family Sittidae; genus Tichodroma; species Tichodroma muraria. Next base: position 4,228 of record WAAG01080752.1, read on the forward strand.
AGACAAGCTAACAGAGGAGCTGACTCCAAACGAATCCTGAGCTATCAAGACACACAGCACAGAAAGACTCGCAAGCTGCAGAAGCAACTGTGCTAAGAAAGCAGGACTCTGTCCATAGTGGGGCAAAAGTTGCCTGCATTTTAGTTACAGCTTCATCTGCTTTACAGGGCAGGAGGAGAATGCTTTCCTAAGAAACCTGCTAAAGTGCTAAAACCCTCAAGAAGATAAAACCTGTACTGCTGGCTTTGTCTTCCCTCTTAGATCAACTGGTTTAACATTCCTTACTTAAATACTTTAAAGTAGGAGAAAAGGTGATGATTCAAATAGAACTGAATGAACAAAGCACACAGCAGCCCCTGTAATCCCTCCTGCTGGAACTGCAATTTCTCTTTGTAGGAGAGAACTGTGTGCATGTTTCTGCCTGAGCTATGCTGGTTCTCCTTGCCTACAGGACTTGGCACAGTGCTTCCAAGGGAATACTGAAATAAATCCAAAAGTGCTCTGGCCTTCTGGTCCCCTGGGTTCTGTTGGCCGGCAGGACAAGTTACAGATGCTGCTGGAAGGCAGCAGGCTTGGCACTGCCCTCCCATACTGTCCCCCAGCTTGTCAGGAGGCTGAACACAGGTAACACGCTCATGGCAGCACTCCAGGCTTGCCCGGAGGTTGTCAACAGTAGGGACAGGCCAGCATGGAACTCCTTGGAAAGGGTTCCTTCAGGAGGCCACTTGTACATCCCAACTGGGCCTTACACTGTTGCTTCTTCTGGAAGTAAAGGGTTGAAGCAATAATTTACTAAATGTATCACACACACATTTATAGCTGTGTTGCCTGACCCCACAAGCTATATGTGGGGGAGAGAAGGAATAAAATAAAATCTCATTCTTTTCCTGGGAACAAGTAAAGGTCAGTTGCCTCATCAAATTTCATCCCTTAACAGTATTCCTGTTCCCTCAAGGAAACTTCTAATTGTTGCTCAATTTCAGTCTTTGGCTTCCGCAACATTACTGAGGAATTATGCCGTAATTTTTTGGGGCTTCTTCAGGGAAGAGTCCCTAGTTTGCTCTGAAGAAACCTTGAGTAACCCATATGAGAAGAGACTCTTATTGTGCATCATTTGCCATTGAAATGTATGACAAACACCAGACAGAGTGTGAAGACAGCACACATGCAATGACACTACTGCCACTTGTGATGTTTCTCTCGCAGCACAAGGGAAAGGCTTGGATGATATATTGGTTTACAAAACTCAATTTCTAGACAGAAGTCCCTTGATATCAAACCGTTGATTTTATTTATTGGGTCTCTGGCTCCATAAATTCATCTTCTCCCTTACACATCAGCACCTACACTCACCTACTCTACAGAGTCTAAACTCTGCAACCAAACCGAAAGAGAAAAGATCTTTACTGACAAGCTGAGCAACCACAAAACAGCATACCCTTTATTATCTCTTCTGCCTTTCTAGAGAGGGAGAATTGGAGTTACTGCATACCTCTGCCAGAGCAGTGCCAGAGCCTTATCTCATTTAAGAGGCCAGCACTCACCAAGCAAAGGCAAGTACTCATTCCACAAATAGCCACACACTCAGGTGCTCCACTTCAGTGCAACACCACAAGCTGGGCTAAATAGTAAAATTACTCAAGTGTTGAGTTACGGGAATAACTGAGTAGAAGGCATCAGGCTCCAACACGTAGCATAATGTCTAATAAGATATCACAGCAAGTTATCTCTGGTATTTTGCAGGCACTGTATTGCAGAGATCTCCCTTTACCATTAAATTCAAAACCATAAACAGGAGAAAATAACTTTCCTTAAGCAGAGTGAGACTCCTGTGATTGCCCATCACAAGGATGCAAGAGAGGTGTGTGATCTGCAAAACAGTTGATTAGTTTTGCCCAGCACTCCACTTTAATTACAGGACAGCCTTATGGCCAATACCAAATCATTACTACGCAGACTCTGGATAAACACAGGCTGTGTTCTGGGAGTTGTGCCTCTGCAGCAATGGGGACAGGAGGCCCCATTGAATTTGAGGCATTTTAAGGCCTCTTGTTTATACTTAGTTCACACCTATTTCATTGTCATGTAGGAGGTGCAGGGCTGCTGAACCCAGGCATGTCTCCCGCCTCCCCTTCTGCCCTTGCACAGCTGCACAGTTGCTCTTTGGGGGAGCTCCCGAGGCTGGACAGATGCAGCCAGCAGAGCAGCTGGGTGGGAAGAGGTTAAGCAGTCCACCCAAAGCTGGGGCTGTGTACACAATCCACACCCCCTGTCAGCCCACTCCCCAGTGCCCACACTGATGCCTCCAGAAATTGCCTCCTTTCAACTGAATGATTTGACATTTATGCTAAACATGTGCTTGCATCACCTGTAGGCATTTTCTGGTACATAGAAAGTTTTCCTCTTTGGAAAAGGCAGACTGGCCTTGTTCCAGCTCAGCATCCCCTGCTCCTCAGCCCCTTTGCTGCAAGAGCCCACTGCCTCTGCACATGGACAAGGCACACGTCACAAGGACTTTAAATGTCAGTGCACATCTTTCATAAGGACTTTCAGGCACATCTATGATTAAAAGTAGATATTCAAGCAGAAGATGAATATATTAAGTCCTCAGGCTCCTAAAGTCATGATCCATATTTATAATGCAAGGCTAAGGCTTCAGTTGAATAATTACATCTTTTGCCTGCCCATTCTTCCCTCCCACTCCCGTATGTATACACTCACCACAAATGCATATATAACATTTAAAGTGAGCAATTATTCAGCCCAAAGGCAGAATATCCTTGAGTACATTAATGCTAGAGAGGGAGTTTAATTCTGTAATTGTCATGCAAGGTCTGCAGTAGCAAACCTTGTTGAGATTAAAACACCTTACTCAGCATGAATAAAGGTGAGAATAGCATATTCCAAAGGGGCTGGAGCACACCATGGCTAACAAATCCCAGGACTGTAGCAGCCACACTCATTCCAACCCCAGGTAAATATTCTCCTTCCAAGCAGACGTCTCTGATTTGAAGTTCCTGACTTCTTACTTAATCAGTTTTTCAGAGTAGAAAGTGATGTTTTATAAATGAATGAAGAGCACTTGAAAATATTTGGCAGCCACTGAATTCAGAAATCATACAACAAACCCCCCAACACTATCACAGATATTGCTTTTCAACTAATGTTGATCTCCCCTCTCTCATTTGAGGTCATATTTCTCAGCACAAAGCACTCTCACCAGATAAGTTGAAGTCAGAAACTTGGTTAGAAAGAACATTTTGACCAGTATCCTAAAAATATAAACCCTGTATTTCTTTACACATCCTTCTCAGAACTACAGATTTCATTATAGAAGAGGGAAAGCACAGGTATCACTAAAAAGGATTCCACACAATCATACAGACAAACTGCATTCGTCACAGCTGAGAAATGCAGCTTTTACACACAAGTAGATGTACGTACGCACACATGCAGCCAGGCACTTCTAATTCATCAGAAAATCGGAAGTTTCTTCACTAGATTGAACACTCTCCATCTTAAGTAATCCAGTTCTGAAAGTGGAAATGCTGTCAGCAGCCTCGAAATAATGTGCTGCAAACAAAAATGTTTCTTGACAGGACCCTATCTTTTGCCAAAATCTTAATCAAAAAATTCCTATCAGATCTCATCACTCTTTGTATCTCCCCTAAAATTTGCCGTCCAATATACAAAAGGAGCAGAAGGCAATGGGAGCCTGCACACAGCATCGTCTCACGGGCTCCACAAACCCAAGAGCAACTTCCATGGCAAATTTATCACCACAGACCTAGTCCCAGGTAATCAGTGTCAATGAAGTGCATTTAGTTAACTGGGATTCCTCTCATGATCTTACTTTAAAATCCAAATCCCTTAGGCAGAAATATAAATAACAATGACACTGGTCCACTGAAGAAAAGTCACAGCTGCAACAATGGGCATCACACACTCGGGGGGCTGGCAGAGCCAGACAACACCACCACCCATGGAGCAGACTACTTGAAAATTAAACTCTTCAGCTCTGAGCAGGTCATCGAGACATCACTCAAAGCAGAAGTACGGGAAATACAAGTGATATTATATTGCCAGGCAGCGGAGGCGGGGGAGTGTGAAAGGGGATGGGCAGAGCATGGTTGAAGAAGCTACTGACTTCTTGCTTTATTCATATCATCGCTCAAAAAGACAAAGGGAAAAAACTCCTGCCTTGTCCTCATTGCTCGTGGCTTAGCAGAATCATAGTGATTTGTCTTGCTTGTTCTTCCCATCCACCTCCAAAAGAGAAAAATCATTACCTCCTTTCATAAAGAATTTCACCACACGCCCTGATCAAGAAGCAGGGTGTAATCCAAGCTCCCCCCAAGTTGTCCTCCCACCTCTCTTGGCCACAAAGAGCAGAGAAACAGCAAGACTTATTGGTCTTGATCTGCAACAAATTAGCTCAGCTCTGCAGCAGATGAAGGAAGTCAAGGCTATACCAACAGCCTCTGCAGAAGAGAGACACAAATAAAGCTATTCCTAAGGCTGTAGTCTAATCTCTCTCCGAAAGATTTTTTTGTTAATTTAGAATGGTTCCAGTATTCCATCCAAGCATTCATGTCTGCCAATAGGGCACGCAAGCCATGAAGAGAGGTTGAGCTGCTGAATTTTCACAGGGTAAAGTTAGGCCCCTGGAACTTCTAGTTCCTCACCAGTAGAATTCCTATAAACACAGATGGATGGCAACATCCAGAGCCAGATGTATTGACTTGCTCTGCAATCCAAACACTACTGTGAGGTCTGTCCTGCATCACTTCTTAGCACATAGCAGCCCTTTCATACCAGTGATTTCTCATTTCCATCACTCACTGCAATTGCAGCAGAAGAATTCTAAGTTCCTGAGCACAATTTATAAGAAAAACAGCACAAAAAATAAGAATTTTTTTAACTCATGTTAAATTCGTGTTATTGTGATGCATTTTGCTGCTGGAAAATGAAACCCCCAAGACACAGCCACTTCATTTCCATGACATGTCCTCCTTTTTAATCCTAAAGAGAATTCCATTTGTCATCTCATGACACACAGGACATGTGCTGTGCATTTCACTCATTCTGCCAGCTACTCAGAGTCTTGTGTTGCAGGATTCCTTGCTGCTGTGCCTCTTTCCTAGAGCATCATTTAAGCCTAGTCTTTATTTGGAGTGGCAGGTACAAGAAGCAGTCCTGCTAAGGTACTGGAGAACATCTGCAACTGAGGCTTGCTCCTGCTTTGTCATTATGAATATATAATACCACAGCCCTGGGAAGGGAGGAGGCCAAAGCATCCTTGCAAGTGTGTTTGATGGGGTGGGTAAATCTTGCCTATAACAATAATTAACAAGTTGATGTACTTAGGACACACTAGTAATAATTTTTGGAGACAGTTTAGCCTTCAGGAAAAGTCAGATGAGGTGGTATAGAAGCTCACCTTGAAAAGCCAAGGGGTGACATCTAAGTTAGTGTGCCAGACTGAAGAAAGCAATTGCAAATTTCTTAACTGCATCCAGACTACCATGACAAAACCATTGGCAAGGACTGTGGACCCATTCTTGCCAAGGCACCTGTCCGTGCATTCCACAGCATCCTACTGCTCACAAAGCAGCTCCATGTCAACTCCACTGTCTGCCAGTGACTTGCCTGGCTGAAGTCTCCAGGAGAGTCCTCAAAGAAGAGATTTTCCCTTGGGAAAGCCCTGGGCACCCCCAAAGAACAACCTATCTCCAAGGCCACTGGAAAAAAGCCACTGCTTTTTCCATCTGCTCCTGGGAACCCTAGTGCAACTGTGAGCCTGCTTTGCTCCCCACCCTCATCCTGTTGCAGGTCTGCTCACACCAAGTGCAAGCTTGGGGGCTGAAAATGCCTCTGGCAGAGCCTCTAAGGGCTGCCAGTACCTTTGGTCTCATTAGGGTGCCTGCTGCTCTGTGGGGCTCACACAGGGTTTATAAGAAGATGCAGAAATACACACGCAGAATGATGCCACAGGAGAGTGAAAGCATACACAGACAACTCGCAGAACAAATGCACCAAAACTCACATCAGACATCAACTCCTCCACACATGGAGCTGTCAAACCACACAACTGTGAGTCTCTCTCTGCCACCAAGAGCCAAACCTAGGGCAGGGGAATAACTACAGAGCAGCAGAGGTGTCACACACACCAAGCCCACCAGAGCAGTGGGGATAAGGTCTACCAAGTGTCCATGTCCTAAAGGAAAGTCTGTGGCAGTTGTGAGGACAGTTTGACTTCAGACTCCAAAATAAAAATTTAAGAGGAAATCAACTTCAAGACATCACAAATACACCCAGAAAAGTTTTAGCACCACCTATATCAGCTTATATTAGTAAAGGCAAACTAGCTCAGCTACAAGAGAAACAAAGCTTGAAAACCAGCCTGGTATTTAAGTCTTATAACCTGCTTTTACTCATGAAATACCCAGTCCTCTTCTGGCTGATTAGAGTAACAGGATACCCTGAGAAAAGCTGCTTTTGTACTTCCCGGACTTTATGGAGTCAAAATCATTTCAGAAGTCTTACTGGGATTTCATGCTTCATCATTAAGTAAGAAGGAGAAATGCCTGTTAAATTCCTCAGCTACAAAGGAGATGAAACCCCAGTTAAAAAAAAACCAAACTCTTCCCAGCTACAAACACTCAAGTTATTATTTCAATACTTACATTAAACCATACAAACTGTATTTTGCTTTAGAAGTGTTATGGTTCAACCAGGTTATCCTGTTTATGCCAGGACTGTAGAAAATGTGGCTGCCTCCAGAGACAAAACAAAGAGGAAGGAGAAGTCCATGCTGGAGATCTGATGGGCTTTCCTGCCATACATCAAGATGTATGTACCTTCTGTGATGCCTACAGCACATTTTTAGCCAAAAACTGACCCAGGTGATGGAGCACACCATGACATGAGAGCATCTTTGGGTTATTGCACCATACACTGTACATTATCCTAACCTAGCACAGTCCCTTACCCATGAGAACAATCTTTATCCTAACTCAAAAATAGTCTAACTTGCGATATGCTGACTTAAAACATTCTTCCCTTTGATTTTTAAGTCATTACTGGATTGCTTAGGCAGTTCTGCTTTAAGCACTGCTTCATAAAATTATTTTCCCTGATTCAACTACATATTCACTAAAACAAGGTAAAACATTTAGATTCAATTATTTTAGCAATGTATTGCTTCTCAGAGTTGAAAATACTATTTTAAGAGAATGTGAAGCAAGAGGTTGGATCATTTACTGAATCACGTTAAGATGCAATGAGAAGACTCACAGTCTCCTTCTGAGACTATCTGGGCAAATCTCACTTGCTATTTTTATAAGATCACTCTTCACAGTACCATTTAGCTAAAAGTGCTCTAATCACCAGAAAAACTTGTCAGTGCAGTTTGTCCAGTTTCCTACAAGTCTCATTTATTTTGCCTTAAACAGACATTAGCTAAGTGCCCCAGAGCCCTTCACACCAACACTTTTTTTGCAGCTCTGTTGGTTTTTTTTCTGTGTTAGCAAACATCCCCTGGGGAGGTGGCTCCTCATCTCCTAAGCCAAAACTCATCAACACCCACGGGGTCCAGGACAAGCCTGAGAGGAATTTCTCAGGACCCACTTCCTTTACTTGCAGCTGGATGCCCCTGGATTTGCAGGGCAGAGGGAAACTTCTCTCTAATCTCTCCTCCAAACGGAGATTATACTGGATGTGCCACTGTCTGGCCATAAACTCTCTGAGGGGGTTTTCTGAGAGTAGTAGAGTGTTGGCCAGGGAGGTATTTTTAAGGGTCTGAGTCTGAAGATCTTTGAAATGGAGAGTTTGCTGTCCTTCCACAAGAAACTACTTCTATATCTGTTCTTCATACACCTCTGCTGGGAGGAAAGGCTGAGGGAATTGGGATTGTTCAGCCTGGGGAAGGGAAGCCTTTGGGGGGACCTCATTGTGGCCTTACAGTGCCTGAAGGGAGCCCACAGGAAAGATGGAGAGAGAATTTGCAGGGGCCTGGAGTGACAGGACAAGGGGCAATGGCTTCACACAGAGAAAGCAGGTTTAGATTGAATGTCAAGAATAAATTGTTTCCTGTGAGGGTTGGGGAAGCCCTGGCACAGATTGCCCAGAGCAGCTGTAGCTGCCCCATCCCTGGAAGTGTCCAAGGCCAGGCTGGATGGGGCTGAGAGAGTGGCAGGTATCCCTGCCCATGGCAGCAGGGATGGAACTGGATGGGCTTTAAGGTCTCTTCCAACCCAAACCATTCCACGTTTGTACATTCAAACATCAGCTCCTGAGACAAAGTACTGCTCTATTTGCAGGATAACAAAATATTCCCTACCAAAGGGAGCAGAGCAGTCCTTGAAAACATCAAGCACATAAATTTGCAAACGCTACTGGCATCACAGTTCTCTCATGTTCTTCTCAATGTTCTTAAGGAACATTCATTCCTTAGGTTGAAGGCCCCACACAGAAAACTAGTGGAAATTAGTCCTTTGTCTAGATACTTTTTCCACTAGCCTCTGCATTAGCCTTTGATTAGCACACTTATCTTTCATTAAGTTACTACACCATCCAATTGGAGCAGTGCAGAGATCTACCTTTTATTTCTGGGGTTGCTAACAGGAATTCAGGAAGCAGGTGTGCCTCAGCATCACCCTCAGGATAGAAGGAGTTCAGATTGCTCTTCTACTCTCTGGCCTACTCTAGTTGGAACATTTAAGTATTTCTCAGTAGTGGAAGTCTCATTTGCCAGCTGTGCAGCAAGCATAATGACACGAGGCTTGATGGGATCCAGGGTGCAGCTTCCCCCAAACTGAGAATGCAGCCTGGAGACAGCAGCTGGCACTGCTACAGAGCTGCACTAGTAAACACAGCCAGCCAAACCCTATGATCGTGCAAACATCACATTTCTAATGAAAATGTATTTTAAGAAAAGCAAACATTTTTAGATGCTGGGAGTACTTCAGGCATTTTTGATGAAGAATGATTGTATTATTTAACAAACAGACACAATAAGCTTGCTAAAAGTTGCAGGAAATTGTTACAGTCCTTTTGCCATTTACCTGACTACATTTTTCTGGGTTGCCAGACATACCTTAGGTTAAAATAGATGTTTAACCATCACCCTCTTTGTTTCTACCTTACTCGACAAAAATCCCGTATGTGCAGTACAGCACTATTCATGTGGGACTCAATTCCCTGAGTAGAAAATTTTAGTCCAATAGGCTCAAAAGCTGATTTTCAGTTCCATTATTGCCTCCAAAGAGGCAAATAAGCCCATTTGTTCCACAAATACTAATGTAATCTGGCTTTGATCTTGTCTGGACAGAGATAAAAGGCATTTTACATTACATTCATTAGGGTTTTAACCCACTTTTAAACAGAAGGCAGGTTTTACACAACCTCACTTTAGGCATTTTACACATCTAGCTAAGGAGGACAACATCCTCAGCTACCCCCTCCAGAGCATATCCTCACCAGACCAGGGACACCAAGGACTAACATCTCCTTGAACCCCCTGAGCATTTAAACAGCTTCTACAAAGGGAAAACCCCACAGAATGAAATTATTCCTCTTACATTACATCAGCTGTCTTTGAAATGACTTGCCACATTTACAACTCACATCTACAGGGACTAATGAGAGGACAGAGAAAGCTCTAAGAAATTTAAGTTAGAATAGGTTGTTCCCACTGCAGTGGTTACAGGAGGAAAACAAACCCCCATCTAAAAGTAACCTGATTCTTAGCTTTTTGACAAGTCAGAGTCCTGGCCTTTTAATACAGGCAGTTACGTGTTTTACTAAAGCTGACTCCTCTCCTGCTTCCAGTACTTGGTCTACGCGTATTTCAAGAGTTAAACATTAAGACCACAAGGCAAGGTTTCCCACCAGTGCCTCTACCTTCCCTTGCTGCCTTCCCATGTGCTGCTTTTCAAGAACATCTTGAAAATAGTCCTTTGTTTTGGAGTCTACACAGATGTTCGACATGAGCCAAACAAGCTGCAGCACTACCAGGAGTTTAGATTGTTGAACAGATGAAGAGCAGCCTTTGGCTCTTGCCCTGTGCCCTGAAAACTTCAATATTAAGCATTTGACACTAACTGCCTGTTGGTACCCTGTCTCCAGAGACACAGCAAGGCAGAATGTACAGCCTCTGCTGCTCGGCCTGGTCCTGCATCCTGATCCCAGGTCCAGCACATGGAGTTGAACACAACCTTCACTTGCAGTCATCAACGGATCCTCAAGGACAAAGCTACAAAAGAACCCTGAACCGAGTCTAAACTGAGCAGTGTTCCATCCTTACAGACCATTCCATTGAGGACTCCACACACAGCATGTCCTACCCATGCGCTAATCTGACCAACCCTAGGTTTTTCGTGGAGGTGGGGGGGATAATTGCTGACATTTAATGCAACAGCCAGGTCTCATACATTCTGGAGCTCATCTGTGCCAAGAGATATAAAAGCTATAGGCACCCATGCACAACTACTGAAAAGTTAGGCACACTGTTTGCATAGATTTATACTGCACCAAAAAACGTATTACACTATTCATGTGTAAAACCTACCAGAATGCAATTTATTGGAGCAGTAGTCATAAAGAGCAGGGCGTGTCTTAATGCCTCCAACAAAAGCCTTCTGCCTTCCCCAGCCATGAAAAGGTCCAACGCCTCCCACATTTTAAATAACTGCTCCATAATCTCCCTTTAAAGCAGGTAACTGTATCAGACTTCAACTCCTTTCAAAAGAAAAAGAACCCAAACCCACAGTAATTTCCCTAGTCCCCTCTGGGTTATTCTAGGAACAGCAATGCGAGGCATTTACAGCAGTGTTGCATTTGGAAGCTTTCCAGAACCATGTATGACTAACTCCAGGTTATCTTTTCATATTATCTGCAAGTAAACAGTACTGCAACGTTACTTACACTGTGAATTATGTTCTGAGGCACGTAAGCAAACATGCCCATGCAAAACCTCAGCTGCATAAAAAGCCGTGGTTTAACCTGCTCCCAAGGCTCAAACTTTCCAACAGTCTCAATTATTCTCCTATCGATCTCACCTCCTTCTGCAGAGCCATAAACTCAGCTGACAGACTGGCAACTTGCTGATCCAAGCACTGGTTCTCCCCTTGTTCTTGTTTCAGCATGACTTGGTCAGCATGCAGCCTCATTTGGAGCTTGTGAAACTGCAATCACTGAACAAACGTACACGAGGGACTTGTCAAACATAGCAGGCAGTAAAATTACCAGAGTAGAAATCAAGTGCCAGCATTTATTATATGATGAGCCACACCTCAGCTGGCAAATTTCAGGCCCACAGCCTGATAAGAGGGAAGAAGTGGCTCCAAATTTCTCTGTATTAGCCTTGACAAAAGTCTCATTAAAAAAAACCCTAGAAAACACTTAAGGAGTAACACATGTGCACACATTCATTTGGCTTTCCCTTAACATTGTGGTTCATTTTGTCAGAAATACTTTTTCAGCAATTCAATCCTTCTGATACAGCTCCTAGTTAAACAGTATTACTACTGTATTTCCACTGAAATGCATGAAACTTTTACACATGTAAAACTTATTTCACTTTTGCTTCTTTATCCGGTGCATCTTCCCACCAACACAAGATTTGAGCAGTTTAATGATTTGTGCTGGTTATAAAGCAACATGGTGAGTATTAATTATGTCAGGTAGCAACATTTTTATCTTTAATTTTTCAAGAACAACTGCCAGCCTTGAAGATTTCTTCTAGATTAAGGGCAATGCCAAAGGAAATTAAGGCAAAGAAGGCAGGTGACAAAGTAAGCCTCATACCAGGGGCATTCCCAGGGAGCCAGGGAATTTGTTCTGCAGGTACAAATGCCACCCAGGGATAGGATGCAGAGGCAGACTGCAAACAAGTGTCAGGGAAGGGAGGAACAATCCCAAGCAAATCCTTGGGAGGTAAATGGCACCCTAAGAGGAAAGCATTTTGCAATTCCAGTCAGCAGTACTGCTGGAGGAGTTGCCTGGGATGTTTGCCTGCTACAAATATTTGAGCTGGTAATTATTAATTTTAAGGCTTTTTTCCAACTAAGTGTGTGAATACATATATAACTGGAAAACTCCTTTTTATAAGACTAACCAAAGCCATAATACTCAATGCATGTACCATTCAATGCACAAAAAGCCCTTCAAGCCAGCACTGCTAGCTTTTCTTTAAGGTAGGTATACGAGTAAATAATAATTTTATTAACATACTGACAGTAAAAAAAAAAAAAGCTTTATCTGTTATTGAACCTGGGCAGTGATGACGAATGCAGTCAATGTCAGGCTTAAGACGAGAATATTAAGAGAAGGAGGTAAGCCAGGCTTTGCCTTTCCCTCCCAATGGGTTAAGCATAACACCTCAAAAATCTTTAGGTCAGCATAGATTTCTTACAGAATCTTGGAAGTGTTTAGGTTGGAAAAGGTCTCTAAGACCCTTGAGACCATCAATTGAACATTTGCCAAGGCCACCACTAAATCATGGCCTCATTAACTCCTTTCAAAGCAACATCTCTGCCTGTTTATATCAATTTTGTCCTGCGCTAATTAGTGTAATGGGATGATGACCCAAGAAATAGTAGAGAATCTGGAAAACAACAACTCTGGGTTCTGTTTGCATACAAAACCCATTTGACTTCAAAAAGCAGAGTATCAGCTGACAAAACCAGGTGGGAAATTACCTTCAGATGTTCAATTCTTCAGATTTAACAGGGCTAGAATCTGAAGGCTTGGACAGTCAGGATCGTCATTGTGAGCACTAGAAACTTGGGGGTTGCTTCAGTTGGAGGAAAAAGCACTGCCTGGAAAACAACAGCACCAGAGCCATAGCTGGAGCTGCACAAACAAATTCAAGGAACAAGGAACACCAATCCAGCAGCTCCAGAAACAAATTCAGGATCAAGTTAAGCCCAGCTTCTCTCTACTGCACTTTTGGATGTGTAAATAAAATGGACCCTATTCTCAATTGTCCCACAGTCCCACCACATTCTTTTTCTCCTCTCTACCCACCAGAACACAGATGGAATGGTGAAAAGAAGTGTCAAGGGGACACTGGATGAATATATTATGCTATGACTTAACTGCTTCTAAAGAGCATATAGGGCAAGTGGAAGACAACCAGCTCTCAAATTGATTTTTAAGCCATGCAAGCTCCTGGGTGTCCCCAGGAGCCACAGCAGATGGTTTAGAAGCCTCTTCTGTCCCCTCAACTCTCATTCTTGCTCCTCATATAAGAGAGGAACGGCAGAATTGGTGGCTTCAAGAGGACAAGACATGGCCAGTATGAGTAGAAACCACACTAGAAATACCAAGGAACTGTTGGTCCCAGTAGGACCTAGGCTCGTATTAAAACAGTAAATGAAGCTTCAAGTGAATTAAAATATCGTGAGAGATTTAGCATACAGCGAAACCAGCATTTGGTCAGGATTATTCTTAGGAGCAAGGGAGAGAAAAAGCATTGAGTGCTGTTTGGGAAAGTCAGCTTTTCCCCAGGAACAGAAAAGGCTGTATGTTCTTTGAATGTTGCTTTCTAGAGATTAGAAATAATTTTGCTGGTAGTCCTATGGTTTTGGGGACTGTCTTACCACCAAGGTAAGTTAAAAAATAAAAACTACAAATGTCAATATCAAGAGCAACAAAAGCACCGAGACTTCCTTTTTCTGCAGTCTTTGGAAAGGAAAAAAATACAAAACAGGCATAAAAAAAAAACAAAACGTAAAAAACAAACGACATGTTTGAGAAAAGATGAGCGACCAAGGGGGTTATGAGCAACATCCAGCCCAGCCCAAAGCCTGATCCTGCTGGCTGAAGCCACTCGTGCCTGTGCATCCCAGCAGGGACACGTGATCACTGCAGAGCATGCAACAGGCTGTACCTTAAATTAATGGTTTGAGCCAGAGGATCACACACCATTACCTCTCCTGGAGGAGCTGGCTCTAATAACTGTGGTGCTCACACACCACCTTCATCCTCGTATTTAAAAACACAGGCAAAGTGGAAGGCATGATTATTCTTCAATGTCATAGCCAATAAATATTGCAGAGCTCAAAATTAAGGCTTTGAGAGAAACTTCTACAGAACAATTTTTTCTCCATTAAAAATAAAGCATTGGTGCTTGTCACAGGTTTTAATTTACTAAGCCTTTTTCAGTGATGCATCCCAGTCAAAATTTAAGATCTTTCCTGTCTAAAAAGAGTCATTTACTGAACTTTATGAGCAGTAGAATGCTATTGCTGACTGATTTTAGAAACTAATAAACAGTATTCTAAGTGATAGTCTGCTGGATTTATTGGAGATGGGAACGCCTGTGGTGTGCAGTCCAGGGGAAAAAAAATGCTAAGTTAGAGGAATAAAGTTGTTTATACTGCTGCTTAAAAGAAATAAAAAGCCCTCCACAGTGGATCTTCTGCTACGTGCAAATGCACGTCAAGACTTGCAGTACTGCAATGGTCTCAGCCATGCCATCACCTGTTACACGTTACCTCTGATGGCTCTGCATGATGCAAACTCCCTGTGTACAAGGAATGTTACTCACATTAACCAGACAAGGTATTTAAGAATTCATATTTAAAGGCAGCGCTGTTGTTGAAACAGAGCAAAATGAAGAGGAGCACCTGGGTTCTGTTTCCATGAAGTACTGACTGAGCTCAAGCCTGCAAATCACATTTAATCCCCCTCACCAGAATTGCTCTCAGACTTAGTACAGTCATTATGAAAATTAATACTTCTCTATTTAAAAATAAATACACAGACATTTAGAGAAGTGAAAATATACATACAACCAAATTGCTTTCAAACCTGGAGCAATAATTTAGTTTTAATGATTAGCTATTGCAATTTGAAATGGAAACCTATACAGTAAATTTGATACAACTAGCCCAATTTCACAGTTCATTCAAGGAACATTCCACACTCATAAAACAAATTAGAAAAGCCCCGTATTTTCTAAAGATTTTTGATCACAGAGTCTACCTGATCTCTGTATCTGTCCTTACTAAGAGTCAGGGTAACTGATAGGCCCAAAACAACCTGAAAATCTCAAGAAGAAGGTGATCCTTAGAAGAAACCGATGCTGGATCTCTCCCTGGGTTTATCTCTGATGCTGACAGCTGGAGCTACCATGACAACCACCCCAGGCATAAGGTCCTCCAACACCAGGAGATGCTCTCCAGTGATTACTTGATCTGCTATAAAGCCATTTTGTACTCTGAGAGTGCTTTAATATACTGGGGAATCAGACCGAGAAGCTATTTAGCTGCAGAAAGTACTGGCAAGCACATATAAATTATCTTTTCCCAGGGAAACAAGCTCTCAAGTTCTCTATTTTCCCACACACAGAGGGATATTTTCAATACTCTCTTGGTGGTTATTACACAAAAAGCTCCTGAGCATCCTCAGCATTTCAGACAGGCACAAAGGACATAAAACAAAGGACATAAACCACAGATAACTCTAACAGACTGCTAGTGTACACATCAATAAAATCTGTGGATAAGCTCCAAGCTGGCCAAAACCACACTGCTAATGCTCAAACCAGTCCCAGTACAGCAGAGGAATTGGGTGAGGGGTGGCAGAGCTGCTGACCCTTAGCTGGGTTAGGGACAGGCCACACAGCACATCCCACATCTGCCTGGTCCTGTGTTGATAACACCACTGGTTGCTAGGGAAGCAAGGCAACTTCACAGCCCATGGTGTGCAGGGAGAATCAGGCACCCCACAGACATCCTTACTAAGGGTCTACAGACTGGAAGAAGCACAGCCCTGGGAGCCTTTTCTACCTTGAAGGAAAAAAAAAAAGGGATGGGTAGAGGGAGAAAAAACTCAAACATGTCTGACCCTTTATTGCAATTCTCAGAGAACTTGAACTGACATCAGGAGTTCTCAGTCCCAGGCTAAACCTTGTCACAGAGCCTTTCAACTCCAAAACTCCTCCAGGGCAAGTCCCCATTTTACTGGGAATGGGCAAAGCAAGCTGAAAACACAGAGTGGGGTGACACTACCCTTCCTTTCTGCTTGTCCATCATCATGGCTAATCCACCCCTCCAAGCAGTCCAGACAACCTTCACCTTGTAGGAAAAGGTGGCTACCAAGCCCTCTTTGTCCCTGTCAAGGTGTGGTGGAGGGAGATGCTGCTGGTGCGCAGTTCACGCGTGCCACAGCAGCGAGGGCAGCCACACTCCAGAGGTGCTCACAGCACCTCCGAAAGGATCACTTGTCCTGAGGTTTGCATCCTCAACAGGGCTTCAGTAAGGAGAGAACCAGCCTGACTTCCAACAACCAGGGAAAATCTAGCTCTGCTAACAGAGTCAGCAGGTAAGAGGAAAAGATCTCTGCAGGTCTGTGGAGTGATTTTGTTCTCAACGTCTGCGAAAGCCAACAAGCACGGTGCCCTGGGATGCAGTTTTCCAAAGAGCTACTCTGCGGGGGTGAGGGGAAGTGACTCACAAGCTCTCAAGGAAGGGCCAGAAACAGAGAGAAGGCTTCAGAGTGAGCAGGCACCAGGAGTTAAGCAACTTGCTGCTCAGTGTTCCTCACCAGGAGCACAGGTCTTAACAGCCAGCACCTCCCAGCCCTGGTATTGCTGTGTGGTTTTGGCAGCACTCAGCCTGACACCGTGTTGGTTACACTGCGGGACTTGAAATTCCTGGTCTTTTTGCTTAACAGTCCTTTACATTAGCTCTCTTTCACATGAAGCTCTACATTTGGGGCTCGTCATGGCCAGGACCAGTAGGGAAACAGTAAAGGTGGGAATTAAACAAAATTATCACATGTGAAGTCTCTGTCAGCCCTGGGTGAGTTGGGACAGAAATAAAGTAAGTTTCCCTTAGAATTAGTCGAAGAAATAAAATACCTATTTTAAAGCCAACAAAGCACTATTTCTCATGCACATAACAAGCATCTCTTTTCTTCTCAGCTCTAAGAGATCCACAAGTATAGGCATAGTTCTGCTTACACAGCATTTTTGACCCTTTGCCAGCACAGAGAAGATAAGAAAACATATTCCCCATGAAACTCTGTTCCCTACAGGAACACTTACACTTTTCAGAATATTTACACTGCCCAGCAAGGAAACAGAGAGTCTCGAGGCACTCCAGGAGATCTTACTGCTACAGACAGAACATCCCACTTAAATCCTGGGTGAAAAAAAACACACCACAGACTTCACTGGCACTGCCAGAGCATCCACTGAGAGCTCCTGGTGTCCAAGCTGGGCCATTCATCCCTAATTCAAGTGTTTTCAGTTATTTACCAAGAAGCACTTACAAAGCAAGCACTGCCTTTTCTTTGCCTCTCGGGATTCTCGTCTTAAATCTGAAAATGTTTAATGACCTATGATGTAATTGTACATTGTTACGTAATTGGATACGTTGCAAGCTCTTCCCATTTTTAGGAAAGCACCTCGTACATCCACTGAGATTAATTAATGGCTTACTGTGGTCTGGACAGTCACCATCAACTGGATTTACATCTTCCACTAATGCACTTTAAACACTTGGAGACCAGTTTAGTACCTAAATCTTTACAACAGACACTCGAGACATTCAGAAAGTACTGCCAATATTGTAAAGTCAAAGGCCAAGATGCAAAGGAGGGTGGGAGATTAGAAAACTCATTTAAAAACAATCTTATGAGAGATCTGTCTACTTTTGTTGCCTTTCTAAGAAAAGAGCATCAAGTTGCAAATGAGGCCCTCCACTGAGACTAAAAGAGGCAGACTATGTAAAATCTGTTGCACACTCACCTCCAGAGCACACTACTGCAGGTGGTAATTAAGATAAAATAACCTGAAAGCAAAGTAAACACCCTGTTAAGTAGAGAAGGGTTTAGATCCTCACATGTCAGCACAGAGCCCATCTCAAGCTAGCAGTGAGGAGCTTTCCTGAGGAGGTCCATTCCTTCAGTGCCACCCAGAAGGGTCTCTGCTTTTTCCCACTGAGGTAGCTGGTAAGGGCTGGTCACAGAGGTCCAAGGTCCAGACAGTTATGGAAAACCACCTCCATCACAACAGAGATGCTGGTCACACAAGTGTTGTGTTTATTTCCTGAAGGGAGTTCCCTCATTTAAGAAGACAGGAATCAAACTCCTGTCTCCTACAGCAATGTATCCTACACCAGAGAAACACCATTCTAAGTCCTTCTAGCCTGACACTTGGACAAACCTAACTGGATCAGAATAAGATGCTCCAGTGGAGGGTAATGAGAAGAAAAATTAATTAGTAACTTCCAACAAACCCATTAGAGTGCAAAACAGCCTCCCAGAGGAAGTCAAAAGCTCTATGTTGTAGATAAGAGGCAGGAACAAATCACTTTTCCTTACACATTGTCTCTGAAGGAGTAATTGGACAAAATTAAGGGGAAAGACAAGACCATAATCCTACTGAATAATACTGGTAAAGAAATACATTGTCTTCTGGATAGCAGAGCTACAAGTCACTGATACAGAGAGTGGGGTTTAAGTATTTAGAGCAAGAAAGGACCCAGACTTCTTATGCTCTATCTGGGAATACAGTAGTGTAAACACAAAGCATTAAGTCTTCTTCTTCAAGATCCCTATTAGTAGCATTCAGAGTAAAACATTGCTGTAAACATATCCTACATTTATCTCAAGCAGGTGGGTAAAAACCCAGTGATTCCAACACAGGAGATTATTTATCTTCCAAATATTGAGCAGGCCAGTAATTTTGTCAAAGTCAGCTGAGATTATCCCCTAGCTCCAAGCAACACTGGCCTTCAACACCCCTCCAAACCAGAATTATTAGTTCTATAGCCTCAAAAACAAAAAACACACAAGAAATACTCCCTGTAACAGATTCCAAGAAAAATCTGGACAAGTGGAAAAATAATGAATCCATCCGTCAGCAGTTCTCAAACACAGTGACCCGGAAACAGCTTCTGCCTCAGGAAGGGCCAAAGCAGAAAGAAGGAAAGCATTCAAGGGAATTCTTGCTATAGCCTTTGCTGCGCATCTGCTTCTTGGCAACACCAGGAGAGAGTTCTGACATTTAATTTCATCTGAATCATTAAGCATTTCTCCAGCACCTCTGAAAGGATTTATGGTCCATGTGCTCTCTCTGCCCATCCCTCCATGGTCAGAAATCCTTACAAAGGCACCAAGCAACACAAAGAGTTTGTGTTTCAGCAAACAGGTATTTTCCAACCAGATGTTCTTGTCAGTGTGCACTGGCTTGTTCTGACACAAAGCTCATCTTACCTCAGTCACCCTGTACTGATGGTGGCAGGTGCCTCATCACAAACACAGGGAGGTAAACTAGAGCTGAACAGTAATCAACAGGCAATAAAAAGAAACAGCTGCATTTTGAGATTTTGTTACTCGCAGGGACAAATTGAAAGCAAAGGGGAAAAGGTTTGCAGTTCCTGCCAAAATTCAGCCTCCAGTCAATGCCTGGATGGTGAAATACAAAAGTAGGACCCTGCTACTTTTTCTTCTCTTTGCTACTGCCTAGAGGTACTGGAAGAATAAAAGATGGGAAATTCAAGAAAAACATGGGGGTTTTCTCCCCCCTCAGCATTTGTGTCAAACCCTACATCTAACAAATAATTACTTATCCCTGTCTTGGCTACAGGGGAATGAAAAAAAAAATTAGTTGTTGTCCCTCAGTGGAGTACATTTCAATTATTTCTGCGCTTCTTTCTTTACTTGACCTCTGTTCAATAAGGTGGATGCAAAGACAGACTGTTGTTGAATGAAGCAAGTTGACTACAGAAAAGAGAACTCCTTCAATACTAAAGCTTTCTCATCTTGCTCTTAAGTCAATAACATTATGGAATTAAAAGTTAAATGCAAGGGTTCCCCCCCCCCAGCTTGCTCCATTCCAAGCTCCAATTAAGTATTTTTATTCAAAATTTCTGCCCTTTCGCTCCATCTCTCATGGGTATTTGATATTCAGGCACCTTCCCCTTTAGAAGGAGGGAAACCTAGTTTACCCCAGTAATAGCAGAGTGCAATGGAAGTTTAAAAAAAGTATCCAGAGCAAAAGAAATACACACCAAAAAAGAATAAAAATATCCCCACATTTTTATATTGAAAATAGGTCTGGTCTGCTTATAGCCACTAGCACAAGATACTCAAATCTGTGAGCCTGAGGAGGTGCATCACTTATGGAAACAGACTTGTGCATTTTTCCATGCTGCCAGGAACACTGTTAAGACAGAAGAAGTCAAGCCAGCTAGGAAGCAACTTGAGGAAAATCCCAAGAGAATTTTGCTGCATGTCTCACAGGTACTTGATCTCGCTTGCATCAAAGGCAGAGACAGAAGGCTCTTTAAATCACAACCTCAGGGTGGATTTCTTTGCCTTTAATTTGTCTCACATTTTCCTGCTCTCCCACTTCACACACTTTCCAGACACCTGAGACACTGGATATCCACACCTCTGCCACAACCCCTCCCCCTTGGTGCTATGGTCCCCAGTGCAGAGCATCTTTGGAGGCATGAGACAGCCTTAGAGCCAACTCAGCAGAAGTTAGGCAGTAGCAGAGCTTCTCTTAGTCTCTGGCTAAATCTCTAGAGAGAATTCTTGGCTCCTCTCTCGG
Source organism: Tichodroma muraria (assembly GCA_013390105.1). Lineage (NCBI taxonomy): Eukaryota > Metazoa > Chordata > Aves > Passeriformes > Sittidae > Tichodroma > Tichodroma muraria. The sequence continues at coordinate 24,800 of WAAG01080752.1, forward strand.
TTTAGTTCCATTGCTGTGGCGCAGAGGAGCCTTGGATGCTCAGGGATCAGGGCTGGCAGCTTTTACCCGAAAGCAGAGGCACCAACACAGCTCAGCCCAGCAGCAATTCCTCACCCTCAGCAGCTGTGCTGGAGCTGCTGTGGGGCAGCTGGTGCTCAGGCTTGTTGATACACATCCAAAAAAGCCCTTACAAGCAGTACCCATCAGCAGTTTTGCTTGTGGCTCCAGCAAGGCCAGGGATTAAGCAGGAGCTGGCAGCAGCCTGGTCCCACGGGAGGCCACCCTGCAGGGCAGGACTGAGCTGGAGCACTAAGAGCTGCTGGTGCTCGTGCCTGGCTGTGGATTTAACACACCCTCAGAGCTGCCAAACCACCTCTCACCAATGCTAAACCCACCTTTGGTGCAGCAGCTGGGAACATGAAATGGGAAAGGTGAAAAAGGACTCTCTGGAGAATCCCCAACCTACAGCACTTGCAGGGTGAGCTGAAAACTGCTCCAAAAATCCTTGTCACAGGGAAGAGCAGACTCAGTGCTGCTTTGCATGGCAGAACCTATCACACCTGCAAACACTACAAGTGCCCTCTTGTTCGAACTTAGCTTCTCCCATTGTTTGTGTTATTCAGACCTATTTTGTGAGGCTCTCAGAGAGGTGGATTTAAATGCATCAGTGGAAGGAGGCTCCACTCAGGCCTCAGAGGCTGCACAGTATCTATCATCTGACTGCAGACAAGTCTCAGTCTGCCAGCCTGCTACTTCCAAAATACATTACAAGTGTGCCAGAAATGAGAGAGGAAGCATCACTTACTGCTTAGATAGCTCTCCCTCACTTTAATGAAGGGTGAGTGATGGGCTGCACCTTCGTGCCACCCGTTACACAACAGCATTTGCCACTCTGCCCCCTTTACTCTAAATATACCCCCCACAGAGGTACTACAGACCTAAATCTACTGCCTGACTCCCTTCACATTAACAAGTCAGGAGTTACTTTATTTGTGATGAGGAGTAACTCCAGTACAAGATAATTGCAGTCAAGAGTAGAATAATTTTTCCTTTCAACCTATATTAATAGGTTTAGAAATAACATACTTTTTCATGTGTTGCTTAGTCTTAACCACTAACTGATTTATAGAACTATCAGTGAGACTTTATTAGAAAGTCTAATGGGTCAGTAGTTAAACTAACCTATTAGTAACAGCTTTATAAAAAACTCTGAATCACACAATCATCTTTAAATTAGAAGACCTTAACACACAGCATTCCTGTACCACTTTATAGGTGTAATTACTGCATCACGTTACCAAATTCTTAGAAATAACCCCCATCTCTCTCAAGACAGAATTAATCAGTCAGTGATTTCCTTTCACTCAAATGCACAAGTGTCCTGGACAGCATTTTTATCTTCTTACACTGCTTGATATGGTTTGCAATTTCCCTCTTTATCTAGCTAAATGATCTGAATATTAGTCTCTCATCAGGTCTGTTTAAAAAAAATATAACAAACCAAAAAACCAACAAAAAACCCACACCCACAACTATCTATTCCTGCCTGTGATGTTCAAACAAACAAGTAGGGCTGACTGTCACTTTTCAGTCTTTCAGATACAGCAACCCACCTCTGTCTCAGCAGCTTCTACACAGCCCTCGTGGGCAGCAGCCTGCAGTGGCAGAGAGAAGAACCAGCTGCAAACACCAAATGCAAAAGTTGACCCTCTCCCAACCCCATAAGTCCGAGCTCCTACCATCCTACCATTAGGCACATGTAGACGTTCTCATGCTAGTGTAAAAACTTTCAGCCAATAACTAAAGCCTGTTCTCATCCCTTTTACCCTGAAAGAAAATAAACTACTGCAGACCTGGTGATTCTAGAGGCCTGAATCACATGGCTTAGAGCAGCCACACGGTTCAGTGGCACAGAGCTGGCTGAAGAAGTTGATGCTTCTTCCTTTCTCCATCCACACAAACACTGTTCCAGCTACCAGCTAAGGTGATCCTTATTCCTGTGCTTACTGTTTACAGCTTCCAAAATCAAAAATTACTCAAGTCAGAAAGAAGCTCAAAACTCTACAAATATCCCTTTTACATCATTAAAAAACCCAACCAAGAGTATAGGAACACCACATTGGAGCAGGAGCACTACAGACCCTCTGCAGGCAGCGCTGTACCTGAGCCCAGGCAACCCGGCGCCTCTTCGAAACCTTTCAGAAACCATCAGAAGTCAAGACCCACCACTTGGGACATACCAGGTTTAACAACATTGTCAGGGCCATCCTTCTTTCTACTCCCCTAAGAGCACCCAAGGTCCTGATAAAGTTTACGGCAGACCTCTAAACATCTGCTTGGGGGTCAGAACCCACCGCTTAGGCTGCACACCATGATCAGATCAAACAGCACGGGGCAGTGCCCTGGGCTGCTCAGAGCAGCACTACCACTGCTCACAGAGCGCTTGCACATTCCCAAGACACAGATACACATCCATTTTTCTCCTGCTCACCATTTACCCTCCTCTTAGGCAGAAGATCCATTGGACAACTTGTCATCTTTACACTTGCTCACAATGCTCATTTGGTAAGCACACACATTCCTCTAGGGATATAAGAACTTGCTGCCAGCCTGGAATTTGGGTAAACACCATGTGCTTTTAACTAATCCCTCCTGCAGCACTAAAACAGCTGACTGCTGCTCCAGAAGAGCTGACATTTACTTGGGAGCCTAATTCACCCTACAGTGAGGTCAACAGGGAAGCTTCTCCCTGTTAAAGTGGGATCAGGCCCCTCATTCCCTACTCTAAATGCGCTGTCATTTCCACAGTGAGCTTTAATGCCACAGGAACACCAGTGGCATTATCTGGGTTGAAGAATGAAGCCTGCTGAACTCCATACAAGTCCAAATCCAGATGTTGCAAACCCCACAGCCCTGGCAGTTACTATTGCAAATCTCTTACACTGTCACAAAGAGGACGAGAAGGGTGGCACACACAAAGAGGTGTTCACTCCCTCCTGCTGAGGGATTTAAGCAGGCTGGCAGCTACAGAAAGCACCTAGGGCTCTCCCGTCTTGGTGTTCCACATGCAGGAGATGGGATATTCACACAACAATATCCTTCACCCCACTGTAAGGAGACCACCATGCCCCAACAGCCTCCACATTTGCTTTAGGTCTCCAGGCTCCAATTTGTGTTTATAACAGACTCTTAAAAGTCTGGGCCTTCTCCAGATGCTGAAAAAGGAGAAATACTTTCTCCTCTCGAAGAGGAATTAGAGGCTGCAGGGGGTGGAGAATGACGACAGAAAAACATATCTATCACAGTTGATCGCTGTTTTTGGAAAACAATACAGCATCACAAAACTATCTGTAGATGTTTTAATAAGACTTCTTTTACACTGAAAAAAAAAATTACTTCCTTTTTTAAAACACAGAGTAATGTTTTAAATGTTCTGAACTTACCAGGGAAACTGTTGACTTTAGGATTTAATAGCTAATATAATATTAAGTACACATTAGCAGCTCATCAGGAGAGGCATACCCGCTGATCAGAAACATGATGTAAAAGAAGAGCTGCTGATGAACTGTGGTCATTTACCTCCTCAAATTTCCCCACTGACGCACATCATCAGAGCCCCTGCAAAGAGAGCCGAGGCTGTTTCCCCCAAATCAAATAGCAAGGGAGATGTTATTTGAGACATTTAACCAACTTGGGAGCATATGTCTTGCAGACTATCCCTAGTGAGGAATTCATTTTACCCATGCCAGAGCTTTACACCCTGGGATCCCCCTTCATGGCTAAGGCAGGGAATTAAGCTACAATCCCATCAGTTGCACATTACTAGAAGAGAAACACTGATATTCCTCTTGGAGAAAAAAAAAAAAAAAAGCCAACTAGTATCCATTAAAGTATAAGCAATTTAACAGATGATTTTATATAACTGAGTCAAATATGGTTTTCATCTATAGTCATACATGAAAGGAAAAAATTGCTGAAAGCTGAAATGATCCCAGTTCTATGGGTCTGTAGGCAAAAAACATGTTTACTTGCAAAGAGTTTTACTCCACATGATGCTAAGTTTGGACATTAGAAGCAGAGTTTGCAGTAATGGTTGTGGCAGATCTCAGTCCGTAACAGACTGCACAAAGGTCTGTAAATCTGGACAATAAATACTCAAAAATATCTACCCAAACACCACTGGATGAATGCCTTGGGAAGCACACAAATCATAACCTGACATAACAAATAACAGTTTCAGTCTTATTAGCAGAAGAGGGCTCTGATCTGTTCCCAACCATCCATCCTCTAATAAACAATCCTCCAAGTAATCACAAGGATGCTATGACCTGTGAAAAGCTCACATATCATTACACATTTATGACTTGTAGGTTCCTAAAATACGGCAGCTGCATGGAGGGGCACCACAGGCTGCTTAATTGAGCCACTATCTGTTTCTACAGCTATTCAATTAAAAAAATTAATTTTTAGTCTGATTTTCTCAGGGTGTTACTTGTGTTCCATAAGGAAATGGAGCTTAAGCAGCGTATTAACACATCCACACATGTGGATGAGTGCACACACATAGTCCCTCTCACCTCCAAAAGCTTTAGGACTTACTGGCTAATTTCAAGCAGGTTTTATAGAGCAGCAGAAATTAACCTCTGCCCAGGCAGAGAGGGAAAAAGTAAAATTAATGCCTTTCTGAAGGAACAACTATCATAATCACAGAATCAGCTCAAGGGTACAGGACAAAAGCCAGAACTAAGTCCTACTGCTGTCCCCATATGTAAATTATGACTCAGGATAAACTTAAGACATTATGAGGTCCTTGTAGGCAGAGTTATTTAAGGCACTCATTCAAGGCTTTTTTTTTTTTTGCATTTGTAGATCCTTATACTTCTTCCAGTGGAAGTGCATATCTGTTTAGGGCACTTAAGCCTGATGATAATTATTTTTTATGGCCTCTCAGTAAGAGTTCATGGATCCTCCAAGACTGATGTACTACAAGTTGTAAAATAACTCATCTCATGCAGATTTCTTGCATCTGCAGTTTGGTGCTATAAGTTTCAGGAACACCCAAGTAGATAAACAGAATTTCCTAACTATGGTTGAACTAGAAATAAGGCTGAAAAACCTCTTTAACAGTATTTTAGCATTTCTAATCACTGCTGCAACAACACAACTGACAGCAGGAAGCAACCCCTGCTGACACCCAGCACCATTTTTCAAAAAGACATTAAAAATACCTGTGGAAAAGTGTGCTTGAAAGGCCTTTGTTGTATCTTGACCAGACATCCCTAGTGCTCAGCTGTGGGAAAGGTTGAAGCAAGGACTTAGATCTTTGCAATCTATTCCCCTCCTCACTATCCCCAAAAGGTTTTATAAGACTGGGCTAAAGAGAGTTCATGTTCAGTTCCAATTCCAGTAGCACACCTCTTCATACACAGGCTGCCCCAATGAGAGCTCTGCCTTAAAAGTCCTATTTTGATCCCTTAAATTTTTGCTAAGCTAAAACCAGAAGAACATACAGATTTTTTGGCAGCATTTCAAAAAACGGCACTAACCATTTGTCAGTAACTCTCACTTAAATTTCCTTGTTGAGGTTCTTTTGAGGAGAAATAATATTTCAAATGAAGATGTGTGTATTAGCATTCAGAGGCATCACTTACTTGATAGCAGAATAGATGCTTTGCTAATCAACTGCTCACACACAGATCTCAAGAGAAATCCATGAGACTATGACAAGAATAAGGCAAGGGATACATGGCTTGAAATGACGGAACACCCTCCTGGGCCTCCTCAGACTCCTCCAATTTGTGTATTTCAGAAAGTGCATTTTCAGACATCCTATAAACAGATCAACCAACTACCCACATCATTCTTTTGTTTTGTTTCTCATACACACACACTTCACTGGTATATTATTTTCACTGGTTTCTGACCAATGCATTTTTGGTGCCATTTTTCAAAAAGGCTATTGAATAGCAAGAGACTTATAATTATGCTTTCTCTTGGACAAGGAAACAGCAAAATATGCTTTATGACAACATGTTGACCTGTTAGTGCTTTTCATAAAAACAATGCCTCCCTCAATCCTGAGATGTTTTAACAGAGCTCTGGCTCTCAGAGGCCTGAGGACACCTGTGGCCTTAATGGCCTTGCCAGCCTCACCTGGGGCCCAGGACCATGACCCCTGTCCACAGTCCCGGCACAGCCCCAGGACTCCAGCCCTCACTGGGGCCCTGTGCTGGCACACCTGTGTGCAGCCCCATCCTAGGTCTCCAAAAAGCCCCAGGGTCGTGCTGCAGATAAGGCAATTCCTGATGCTGTACACTGGGTAATTCTTTTACCAGCACTCAAGGTAGCTCCATCTCCAGTCTGGTCCCATGCTGCTCACAGTGGGACTCCCCCAGACCTGGTCTACCATCTTGCCTTGTTTAGGTCTGTCAGTGGATCCTGCCATTGCCACAGATTCCTTTAGATTGGAAAGGACCTCCAGGATCAATGAGTCCAACCTTAGAACAATTTACACCTGGTCAGTTAGACACTGCACTTACTGTCACGTCATCATTTCTTAAGCCTCTCTGGGGATGGTGACTCTACCACCTCCCTGAGAAGCCAGTTCCAATGCCTGACAGCTCTTTCAGTGCAGGAATTCCTCCTGATGTCCAACCCCAATCTCCCCTGGTGCAGTTTGGGGCCATGTCCTCTTGTCCTGTCACTGGTGGCCTGGGAGAAGAGGACAACCTGTTGTCACCAGTCCTGGGCTCTGGGGACAGAGCGCCTTGCACAGCCCCTGTTGGCATCACCCTTAGTCACAGCCATCACCCCCAGGCCCAGCCCATGGTGGACTGCTCCATTAGATCAGGTCACATCAAAAACCACAAGAATTTGTGTTCTGCTCTGAACGAAAGGTCATTTAGAACATCCAAAACATCTCTCCTCCAACCTAATTGTGTGCTATGTATGGACACACATCTTGCCTGGCCACAGTGCTGTAGCAGGGAAAAATGCTACCCCTTCAAACATGTAAGAGAAGAGGTCAGAGACTTGCTTCAAAACACTTCACTGCTGCTTTCAAGGGCCTGCAGTCAGGAGCCAAGAAATACTGCACAAAAAGAGGCAGGTAGGGCACAGGTTGTGGAAGCTCAGAGCAGAATTTTACTCCCCAACTGCTGCCATCACTTTTGGCTAAATGAGCTGGGCAAGGTAAGACACACAAAAAGCCCACTGGAATGTACCAGCATACATGGAATAAGGGCATTTAGAGTGGAGGAAGAAAGAGGAGCTGATGTTTCAGAATATCTACAGATAGTCAATTATTCATATGCCCTAATGGAGAGGGAAAAGAATAATACTTCTAGTTCAGCATCAGCACATACTGAAAGTGCTGTGAAAAACCACCAGAGGTGTGAAACAGCTGTCAGTCCATGTAAAAGGCCAAGTTTCAGAATCTTAGTCTAACGATAGCAATTATGAATCAGCCACTCAAAGCCTGCAGAGGGCTTGTTGCAGGAAACAGCCCTTAGAAAGGGCCAGGACAGTTTGGAAATGCGCACAGACAAAACCACACCAACAATGTGCCCACAAACGGATGTTAATAATCTACAGACTGTACATGCATGGGCAGATTGCTCCGAGCCTCCCTGGGTGTGGGGCTGGGAGCACATCCTCCCATTCTGCCCTCTCCAAAGGAGCAAACCACGTTAACCGAGGAAACAGAGAGGAAGGAAACCGCCTCATACCTCCTCACAAAGGGCAAGCCCAAGAAAAGCAGGGGTCTATTTACAGTATTTACAGCCCTCCAAAGTCCCTGCCTGCCAGATGGTCCCTCAGAGCTCCTTGGTGGGGCACAGCTTAGGGCTGTGTTAAGACTCCCCAGAGCTGGGATAAGCCCGCAGCAGGAAGGAACCAGGGGATTGTGCCAAGTGCCATCAATACAGGACCGTGCTGTGGGAGGTGCAGATGACCTCACTTTCTGTGGAAGACATCACAAGAGAGCCATGTGTTTTCAGGTGTGAGATAAGGAAAAAGGAGGTTATTTCTTATGGAAAAAAAATAACTAAAACAACAACTATAAAAACCCCTAAACAAAAATAAAACAGTCCTGGGAAGTGCCCCTAGAGGTTGTAAAAGATAGAAGCCAAGCTAACAACCCTTTGTTCTTCTGGAAATACCTTCCTCTACCCATAGCAACAAGAACCAGGACCCCGTATTACCATCCTAAGTTAAACATGGGCCCTATAGGCTCTCGAGAGGCCAGGACTTAAACTTTTGTTTCCATAAAGCAAAAAAAAAAATACACGCTTGCAAAAGTCACTCTCTTCTGATTCATTTCCTCTGGCACTGTATTGTTAAGATGCTTAAACAAAGTACTGTTTTCTCCTCTTCCTCCCCCTTTCCTCTCCTTCAGGGCCGCAATATCCCCCAGCTGGGAGAAAGCCTAACTTGCTAAATAAGCCGTTACTGTAGCTAATAGCCTAGAGGGAGAAAAGCCCCCTTGTGAACTCTGAAAACACTGTACATTAACTCTTGTAAAGCAGACAAATGAAAGCAGGAACACACGTTATACATTAGAGACTCAGATTTTGATGGTAGGCTGCTACAGCCCAATCTTCAATTAATTTTGTCCCATTGGCTTCTCAGGCTGTTTGAACTTCAGCCATTAAATCTGGGTTTGCATCATTCAGGTGCCAAAGGTTTCCTTCTAGGTAGAAGGAAAGAGCTTCTGACCACACAAGGCCCATTCTCGTGCTGGCATCTTTAGTATTTCAAGAGATAAATGGAGCGAGTGTTGGGGACAGACTTGTAAAGAACATGGCCATATAGCATTTATTACCACAAAGAGAACCCCTCTCAGGTTCTGGAGCCATGCATCTGCTGAAAAGAACCAATTATCTGATTGCTAGGCCTGGTTTTAAGAGTGGAACCTGTAACATACCTATGGTTCCTTGCTAGACTCAACTACAAACTGCTGTGGGCAAAAGCATAGAAAGCAGGAAGAAAAAGACCTAGCAGTAAATTTACTATACTTTTGAATTCAACCAAAAGAAAAAAAAGTTTCTGTTGCAACCTACTGCTTCCCAAGGAGTAAATATAGATACACGAAAATTACATAAAACTGTTCAGACCACACCTTTCAACTAATCACTAACAAGTCAGCAGTAGGCTTTCACCCCAGTCTTTAAAAATGCTTTTATTCCTCATAGCCCTGTCCTGTGCAGCATCTCCTCCTTTCTAGTCAAAAGGATGGTTTGTCACCACACACAGACACACACACCAGCCAGGAAGTACTACTCCATTACTTTTAAAAGAATTCTCTCACATGTCACCCATCATCTCTGTACAGAGGTGCAAACTACAGTCTTCTTTTCACAATAGATTGTGGAAACCTGAGGAGAAAAAAAAAGAACCAACCACAAAATAGATATAGGACTGAATTATAAAAACAAAGATAAGTGGAGGAAAAAAATTGGGAGTTCTTAGATAATCTTTCATTCATGTAAAAGCATCTTTGTTTATGCAACAATACCAGATATTAACACTCCAAAAATTATCTTTTAATAGCAAGCACTGGTTATTTGTTTTACTTAGGAAAATATCTAAGCAACATTTATCGTCACTGAAGAGGGGAAACTCTACTCCACTGAAAAACAACTGTGCTAATTATTATGACACAAATACATATGATATGAATTATATGGAGTAGCTGGCTGAGGTGAATCATTGCTCTTTCCTGCTGCCTCAGCTTTAGCTGGGGCTAAACTGCAGGTAACAGTTCATGCTTCAGATGGAAACACTTCTGGAGCAAGAGCAAGCACCAGCAGGGATTCGGAGACAGCCCAAACGCTCTGTGGACTGTCAGAAGCTAATCCCACCTCTGCAAGGAAGGACTAGGGGGAAAACAACACTCGGCACTGGAGAGGGCATGCTCAAACTTCCTGGCTGATGAGATTCCCAGAGCTCTTCAACATGTGCTGAGCAGTTACATCATGCACACAGCTCCGGCTCCAGCAGCCTGCTTACTACATCAAGAGCTGCTGTGGGGGAAAGGAGGCAGAAGAGCAAGCCAACTCCTCATCAGAGTGACCTCAGTTAATGCTGCAGCCAAGTCTGGGAGGTTTGGATCCCCAACACTTCCCAGCATCCAGATCTAAAGCCCTAGGTGCTGCCATTACAGAACAAGGGGCCAACAGAGGCAATAAACACATGTTAAAAACCCAGTCAAACTTCACCTCTGACCATGGCCCTCATGCACAAAACACAGTATGCTTTTATCTGTGTCCATCTCGGCTTGGTACAAGAACAGTTCAGCCAGCAGTACAGGACTTGAAGGAGATTGGCAAAGATCTTCCCCTTCGTGCCAAGGGAAACACTTCTTGCCTGTGGCATTTTCCACCCACACATTAATTCACCTCACTTCATGTTTGAAAATAAAGAGGAAAAAACCCCATCGTCATTCAATAACAGCAGCAACATCAATTCACCGGGGGAAACAACAAAGGCAGGGGAACACAGGGAGGAAATGTTTATACATGCATAGGAACCGCCAAGAAAACCAACTGATGAAAAGACAGAAAATAAGCAAATCCCACCCTACCCTGCTCACCCCCCACCGCCAGCTGCAAACCAGCCAGGACTTTGTGTCAACCTGGTGCAGGTGCCAAAACTTCATCCTGGCAGCCATCTAGGAGTTTTTGCTCCTCAGGACAGAGGGACAGCAGGGGTGGTTAAAGCAGCCATGCCCTGCTATTTGCTTTGCCAGTGCTCCACTGAGCTCGCCGCTAATGGCCACAGTGCCAGTGCACCAGGCTGCTCTTCCTCTCCAAGGATTTTCTTCCTGTCAGTGAGAACCTTCCGTTTCTCATTGCTCCTCTCAAAAGGCTTTGTCCTCCTCCACAGAGAGCAAGCACCTTGGATTTGGAACACCTCCCACCAGGTAACCACATCCTTGTTGAGAACCATTCCAAGGTGGCAGGCAGTCCCCAGCCTGACTCCCCTGAACACTTCCACTGGGAAAAGATAAAACACTGAACAGGTCATAAGCACCGAGTTTGCCACCTCAGAACTATACTTCTGTCTCCACGTAGCATGACAGACTCCAGGGACAAAACGGTGCTTCTTTTGTGTTCCATTGTGGAAATGCCAAAAGGGGTGGAGAGGGAGTGGAAAGGATCACAGATCACAGAGAATTGGAACACCTTATGGAAACAGGTCTGCACTGGTGATGAAAGAAACCCTCTGGCCCTGCCAGACCCAGCTCCTACCCAAGTCCACAACAGAAGGGGAGGAAGAAACAACCACAAAAAACCCCACTGAACCCCAACCCCCCCATTTTTCAGTGTTCCACTTGCACGTGCAGTGCATTGCAAATGACCAATCCCATTTGATCTAGCAGCTTGCAACATTAGTGTTAACAATCACCTCTTTCCTTCACATGTGCTGCTTCTCCACTCTGGACACAGCCTGAAGTCATGTTCTTGTTGTTTCTACTCCTGAAGGTACCTGGAGTCAAACCAGTTACTGATGAGCACTGGGTTTTACCACAGAGGATGTGGGAGAGCAGAATGAAGGTGTCCTGTGTTCAGAAGAGCTGAACCAGTGACTTCTCAGGGCTGTCTATAGTAACTGGACAACACAGAGGAACACTGAGACTCATCTTGTATCCCTAGTCTGAAGGAAGACTCCAGCCATCTTCTGTCTGATTCTTTATTCTACGCACTTTTATTAAGCCTATGGTTGGGCAAGGTACTAAACCCAGCAAACGCTAGTCACTACCTTAATGATCTGGATGGGAACAGCAAAGGCAAAGTCAACGCTTCTGCTTTTGGCACTAGCACAGGTCCTGTGCCTCTGAGGGGAGGTTGGAGCCTTCTCGCTCTGCATCAGCTCCTTTGCAATGTGCACACAGAAGCAGAATTCTTATCTGCCCATTACTAGAAAACAATAGGTTTCCTAATCAACAAGTACGGCTCTCATCTCACCTTGTGCAACTTAAAGTGTTCTCAAACAAAACAAACCACACAAAAAAAAAAAAAACCCAAAAGCCTCTAAGCAGTTACTGACACCCGCGCTGTTCCCATAGAGAGTCTACTTAAGTGAATGGCTACAAAAATTAAAAGAAATAAAAAGAAATAGTGCATAGGCTATGCCAGAGTAAGCTTAAAAGGCAAATAAACCTATTTTAAAATTAAAAGCCTCCCCTAACTCAAGACGATCCTAAGAAACACTTACATTTTCTTCCCAGCAGCCTCTTGTCTGTCTACTCAAGGAACCAAAGTGACAATCATGATGAGAGCATTCAAATACCTTGTTTTAGTTTGCAACCATCCAAGTCAAGGAGCAGCTAACTTTTAGGCAGAAAACAGATTTCTTGTACCCTGTATTTAAGGTCTTACATTGTCCCCTGGCTAAGTCAGTCCCTGCCACAAGGGGAAAGCCAAGCCATCGTTGCTCCCGATGGTGTTTTAAAAACAGCTTACAAAAAGCTCGTGTCAGGACTCAGGTTAACACGGCTTTCCACGACTTTCATTTCTTGCAGAAGTCGTCAATATTCACCTTCTAATGAGAACTCATGGCCTCACAATTGGCTTTTCCCTTCCCGGCTGTGCTCTAAGGCTGTTCTTGCTTGCCCAAGGATAAAGGGATGGAGAGAAATACTCAGGTCTCTAGAGGGCAAAGTCAGAAACCTAAACATAGAACCACACATCTCCTTTTGTTGGGCTTCCATTGTCAGTGTCAAGAGTGTCTTATGGATCAGCAAGGTGACCACCAAAACACACACAGGGCTTTTTGTCTTGTGACTTTGAGCCATTCTCTCGAGTGTCTCTCCAATACAAATGCTAATTTATGCTTTGCTTGTTCTTTTTGAATTCATGCACAGGAAAGATTTCTCTTGCCAAATTGTTATTTTAGTGGTTTCATCAGAAAAACAAAAGCAGACTAAATGAAAAAGTTAACCCTGAGATTACAGGAGGAAGTGTGGAAAACCCGAACCTGGCAGTGTTCATTCCAACTAAAACAGTTCTAAGTACACAGCTTTTGTCACAGTATCTGCAGCTTGAATTAGAGGCATTCCAAGGACCCTGCTTTCATTTCCCCTCGACCTCAAAATTTCGTTCTTGTGTGTATTTTCTCAAAAAAAAAAACCCCAATACTATATTATCTCAACTGTCTTCCTCTCCCTTTGTCTCCCCACCCTCAGGTCCTGTGCCTCAGCTGTAGTAAGTTAACTGATCACAACACAACACAAATGACAGAAGTTTCTCATTCGCCAGACTGATAAAGGCAGTTCCAGGGCTAACAAGAGCTTAAACACCCCTCAGTCCCATTGGGTGGAAAGTTATCAGTCCAGGAAGATGCCTTCCCACCATGCTCCCCAGAAACAAGAATTAATATTAAAACGCTTTTCAATAACATAAGTGCTGACAGACCCTTTAATGAAACAGCTCTAGCACTCAGTTTAAATAATGATTTAGCCCTGAAAGCTTACAGCATAAGGCCATTAGTAAGCTCTACAAATCTCAGGTAACTTCTTCACAGAATTTTAAAGCACTTAGCAAACACTAATTAATTAAGCACCACACCACCTTCCAAACTAAATGACTGAATTCACCACGATAGTACGTTGGATTTTCCTGTCTGCACTTCAGGTTGTTTAAACAACTTGCTTTCTCATTTTCCTCAGAGTGAGCACTCAATCTGATCTTTCCTTAGCAACCACTGCAGTCGAACCCACTACAAATACAGGGGCCTGGGTACATTTTGAATCAATGAGTGAAAGAAGAATTGTCACCTTTCACCAGCTCTAACTCTGGCATTATTTTACACCCATCTGCAGGTGGGCTCTAGAGAAGTAATACTGAATGCTGGACATAAAGGTCAATCTATATTAGATGTGGTCAGAACAGAGGGAATGCTCCCAAAAAAGCAGGTTTCCCATCGCCCCCCTCACTGTGGCATTAGCTGATAACACAGAGAGGCTGAGAGCACACAGAGAAGATTCCTTTCAAGTGCAGCTGTACAGAATTATCAGCTCCATTTGCTAATGGACATTCAGCCTACTAGATGAGGCTAAGAGTAGCCCAAAATACATGTACTGTGGATTTCAGGTCCTAAGCAACCTATTTAGTGCTGTAAGTCAGTTCCTATTGGACCACTCGATATATGAAAAGAAATAGAGCCACAAACAACCCACTCCTGAGAAGAAAAAAGTGCTAAGGCTCTTTAAGGGCACATTTTAACAGTGAAAGAACATCTAAGCATCAGAATGGACACATCATTTTCTTCCTTGCAGACAGCAATGCACAGAGCAAAAGTTTGTTTAAATTCACAGGGAGGGCAAAGCTGCATACCAAGGCAGCCACTGGAGCTATACCTTCCTTAACTCTTTGAAAGCCTCAGAAAAACACTTAGAGAAAAGCCCCAGGATGAACAGGCCTGGACCTAGAGAGCAGGACTCCCCTCAGCCCTGACAAATTTCCTCCTCCTGTGGTAAGAGCACATGTACCCTAAGCAAACCTGAATTCTACATACAAGGTTATGTCATCTTGAGCTATGCCTCTTCAAAAGATACTTATTCAAAGCTTATTTATATATTCCTCTTGTGAAGAACCCATGACAAGTCACCCATAAACAAAATTCAGAAGTGTCAGCACATACCCCCTGACACAAGGCAACAGCACTTACTCACTACACAAATACACCTCTGCAAATAAGTGCACAAAGTGCAAAGTAAGAGCAACTTTACATTCAGGCAATATCATTCTATAACTTAAATCACTAGTGTTATTAAAGGGTGACATACTTACCAATAAAACATCCAAAAAGGCAGTGTCACATCGTAACCAGCCACCAGGACCAGACAAAGGCTGCCGACTCTCTCTACCTCAAAGGCAACACTATCTGGCCACAGCCAAAGGAGGACAATTTAACTTCTACTAGGTGCCTCAACAGGTGTGGCTGTCTAGCAATTAGGCACAACAGCTGAATTTGGGCCAGTCAGCACCAAGGGTGGCTTAGTGACACCCGGTAGTGCAGAGTCGCAGCTGACAAAAATTACAAAGTGAAATTGTGCACTCTGGGGAGTGTCTTGTCACAGCATTTACCAGTGTGGCCATTTAAACACTCTAGCACTGCTGTAGCAGTTCAGTTACATTAGCCTGTGCTCATCTGCTTTTGAAGGAAAGTCAGCTCTGTGGCAACAACAGCGTGTTTCAAAATCATCTCAAACGTGATCAGGAGACACTGAAGATGCCTGTTTTACGGGCAAGGTTACTTTTTGGACCTGGAGGCAATTATCTCTCTGACTTTCCACCTGGTGCTGGAGTTGCAGTACTTGGTCCTGTAATTTCAATCGCTGGAAAAGCCCTTTCTTGGGCGTGGTGTTTGGGGAGGGGTTTAAGAGAAATAAACTGATGTTACTGTTCTTTGCGTGTGTGGTTTGGGTTTTGTGGGGGTTTTGGTTTTTTCTAAGGAATGAACTCCAGTGACTAACGTGAAAGCACAAATCATTAGCATTGGCAATTGGGAGTGGACAAGGTACTGAAATTATGTGTGACCAGTGTCGCTTTATCTCTCAGATATCCCGATTTGGGTCTGTCGTGCTGGCAAGGGGCAGGGAGAGCAACTCCGTCACCTTCCCGCATCCCTGCATCTCCCAGTGCCTTTTGAATCCCGCGTCGGTGAAAGCAGGATGTCACTCAGCAAGGCTTTCCAGCCCACCCCTCGGTGAGCCTTGTGCAGCTCCGTTAGCCTGCGGGTTAGTTTCGATGAGTTATAAAATAGATGTGCTGCAAGGGCAGCGCTCCTTGCCGTTCTGCTAAAACGCACCAATTTGACTGTGCAAGGAGACAAAAAGGAAACGAAGTGGGTGCAAACAGACTTAGATCCTCCCTTCTTTGTTTCTTAACAAATCCGCTGGAAGCGCTCACTTGGCTGAGAGGAAAATCGTTCTTTGCATTAGGGCCCTCTCAAGTCACTGCTCCTCTGCCCTGAAAAGACCGCGAGCCATTGTTTCCCGGCTCTCTGAAAGCAGCGCTGGGGGCAGCGTCCCTACAGTGACTCTGGAGGAGCCTTTTGACTTCCCGGCTCAACCTCTGGCAAGCAACTTGCTGCAGGGTGGCAGCCCCAGTCTAAATTTCTGACGAAATGTAGTTACACCGAACCTCAATTCAGCAAGGACTGGGTCCTCTCTTAGCAGACTCAAGCCCTTCTTTTGGGGAGCAGCAGAGAGACGGTCACAGTATAAACAAGTTACACGTTGTCACTGAAGATTAAAAACTGCTGCTTGTTTAATTTTAATGAATGGAAACTTTAGGAATTAAGGAAAAAAAGCTGTATAAAATACTAGCCTGATGATCACAGATTGTGGCCTGAGATTTCTCCCAGTTTCAGTGGCATGGTTGAACGCACACTGCAAAAAGACAACTTTTCTATTCTAGAAAGAATATCTAACCAAAGGAATGATTCAGATGCTGAAGGTGCTACAGAGGCAAGTAAAAGTTCACTTCATAGGATTTGTTTAAATCCTTATCATGCTTCTTTTCCTGAAGGGGGAAAAGGAAGGGTTTTCAAATAAGGAAACATTTTTCTCAGAAGTCATCTGCTTTCTTCAAACACTTTTGGGAAAAAAAATCTTTGCTTTGTAATAGATAATCATAATTTATCTTCCACTGAGCTCTGCTGGAGGAGAATTTGTTTCTAGCCTTGTTCTTGTACTGCAAAGAATCCAGAATTCTTCATTTAGGTTATTCTTAACATTGTCTGTGTACCAAACTAAATTCTTCATTTTCCTGGTACCCCTACCCTTAGGTACTCTTGGCAGGAGGTATAAGTGCTTATCCACTCAGTGCCTAGCCACAAAGCTTAAATATGTTTGAAACTCTTTCCAGGTTTCTAGGTGAAATGAAACATTGCCATCGTGAAAACAATTCTTTCCAAATGCTGCAGAGTGCCATCACACAGTGAAATTACTGTTATTGCACATAAGCACCAGGGAACGCTCACACTTGATATTTACAGAAAGCTCAAGATGTGTAGAAATGCCCAGGGTTATGCTGATACTGGACACTTCAACATCCTGCTCCATGTTCTTGAAGACCCAGGAAATTCAGCAAACCTGGAGGCAACTCTAGATGACTTGTTGGCAAGGAAAAGTCTTATGAGTTTCAAGAGGCTTTTGCTTTTCTATTTTTAATTTCTTTTATAAGTATGCAAGGAACAAAAAGCCAAAGTGTGAGAATTTCATATTTACCTAGAAAAGCACAGTAGGTACAAGGTAACTCCTAGACAAAAGTGCTAGCGCCCCAGCCCAGGTGATGGCTGGAATCTCAAATGGGTGACATTTTTGTACCGCAGCAGTGCTGTTGATTCTACAGGAGCTGAGCTGAATCCTTCATGTGTCACTCAGACCGAATGCCCCCCGACTCTGGAGCAAAACCTGCCTGATCAGGGCTGAAGGATGCAGCCCTGGGGTACATGGTTCCCTGCTACTGCCAATTAACTGAGAAGAACATCTCCATCACTGACTGAGTTCCCACTGCATCTTTATTAACCTTTCCAGGCTTTGCCTGTGCCCAGAAGGCTTAACTGAGCTGGGGGAGGCAGTGTGCTAGGCAGGGTCTCAGCAGAGAGAGAGCATCTGTCTGCAGGAGGCAAAAGGCAATACCTCCAGGGGCAGGGCGGAGAAAACCATGCAGGAGTGTTATGTTCTGCCCTGGGCCCTACCCATCAGAATGTATTATCTTCCCCTGAACTCAAAGAACAAGGTGGCCAGATTTACATCCCTCTGTTTCACATGGAAATTGCTCAGGTCATCAAAGGCCAGCTAGCTGCAATCACAGAAGATACTTTTTAGTCAAGCCTACAATATATGCAAAATGTAAAACTGTTTGTTGGTATCCCAGCCCAGAAAATGCAAAAAAAAATCACAAATAGAAAGGGAAATAGGGTGTAGAAAATTGCTATATTTCTAAACCTTATTTTTTAAGATGTTGCTTCCAGCCGTGGAGAACTGCCAGGTTGCTTTACAATGCAGTTTTTTCCTTGGTGTTTTGCTTTCCTATTGCCAGGTGCTAAACTGGCTGGGGTTCATGCTTGCCTCTCACACACCAATCGTGGGTCTTTGAGGCAATAATACGCGCTCTCAGATGTTGCACAAATAACCATGTCGTGTTTGCCAATTATACTCTACTTGTCTGCTGTTAACAAACCATGCAATTTCTAGTTTCCTGTAATAAATTCAAGTATAATTATCTTCTAATCTTGCAGGTATAAATGTAATTAAACCAGGGAATCATGGTAATAATTACCAGGTAGATACCGAAGACACTGCGCTGATCCCAAATCCTTCTGTATGACACTAATCATGTCACATGGTATTTGTATTTCTTTGATACTTTCCTTAATATCTCTGAGAACAGCCATGTGAAACTGATTATCTTGTACATTATTAACTGAGGCCTCCAATTTAAATTGACTCTCCAGCTTGCAAGGCAATCACAAATCTTCCATGGGACAGAGATGTGACAATTTCATTCCTAGATAACAATGCAAATGTGAGACCACGCTATGAATAACAATTGGAGTCAACCACACCAAAGTAGTTTCATGTTAAATTGCATTGCTTGGTGATTTTTTTGAGATAACAGAGATTCCTATGCCCTGCATCAGCTTCCTGTCAGGAAACATCATCTGCCAAACTTCCTGCTTGCCACAGTGGGGAAGAAGACAAAATAACTTTTTCTTTACTGGGATCTTTGCATGGCAATGGACATCTGTGGGGAACTGCTTCCAGCTGGGCAGGAAAAACAGTGAACTAACAGCAAAAAGGGATGAGAAGAGACAAACACAATGAGGAGAACAAGTTCAAAACACATGAGAACTCTGAAAACAATTCACCTGAACACCCCTCCATTTTCTAGCACAGTATGAAACTGAGACCAGCATGACCTCCTGGATATTCCTGTACTTTCTGAAGACACAGAACAGTTTAAGAAATAATTTGCTTTTTAAAGCCTACAGAAGTATTTGTGTTTTACAGGGGGAAAAATGAGGCATTCTCAAACGTGTCCTAAGGTATAGCAGTGACATATTCCTAACAGGCAAAGCCAAAAGGTTAAAGCTGTTAGGTGACATGCACCTCTTGCAGAGGAAGGACAGAAGGTGAAGGCCCAGTGCACCAAAAAGCTTCTGCTCATGAAAATACAACAGGAAGGCAGCAGTTTTGCCTAACTGTTAACAGAAATTCTGCTGGCTTTTCATCTCCCTGGGGCTCATTCCCACTTCATCTGCTAATATAGCAAGTTATACTGAATTGGTTGTCGTTAAAGTTTGCTGATCAGGAAACCAGTCTTTCAAGCTGGCAGCAAGCCTGAAGTATGGATTCGTCACAATAATGAGCAAGGCTGGGATATTTTGAATAAACATGGGTTCCCTTGGTGCAGTGCCAATTTATCAGCTGAATATGAGAAGTGGGTATTAAATGCCAGAACACTAAAAGCTTGGAGACTCCTGAGAACCCTACCGTGAGCCAGCTCCCCTCTCCTGCATGCCTAAGCAATGCAGGAGAGCTAAAAGTACAGGCTGGCATTTGTGCTTCCAAAGCGTTTACATTTAATTTCATATTTGTAACGCGTTCGGCGAATAAGCCGTGGCATAGTCCAACAAACTCTCTTGTACCTAAGCAAACCTGAACTCCCAAAGGGACTGGAATTAAAGGCTGGAGCAAAGCAGAGGCTTACATGGGGCGGCAGTGCTGGGAGCAATGACACACCCCTGTTGCCCACTGCTTGTTTGCACTGCCAGGCTGCTGCATGCACTTCCCTCTGGGAAAGAGGGCTCCAGGGACACAGGGCAGCAGTAACTGCCCTCTGGGAAGAGGCAGAGGAGGTGGATTCTTTCTTCAGGAGACCCAGACTGGTTGGCAAGCAGACAACCAGCTGGATTCTAAGGGCAGCATGGCTGATTCAGGGTTTGGGTACGGGCAGACACGGGGCTCTTCAGCTGGCCAGTGGTTCTTGTTCTGCTTCAGCACTGACAAGGTTGGTTTCTTACCTTCTTCAAGGCATCATGATGTCCTTATTTTGCTGCCTACATTCTTTTCCTGACAAACCCCAGCAGCATGGAGGCTCCCCTTCAGTCCCTCAACCTCCACAGGTTTCCCACCGGCTGCCCTGAGAGAGGTCGTGATGCCTTCATTACTCCTCCACCCTGCATAGGCACAAAATCCAGCTTTATCCAGTCTGGGCTGGGATTTCTCCCATGTAGGGACACACATATTTCCCCTACAAGAAGTGCCCTCACTCCCTGAGAGCTGCTGCCCCAGGTGTGACTGCAGCCATGCCATTTGTCACCTCAGAGCGTGTTCTGTCCTCAGGGTCCTGGCATGGTTTGGGGAGGACCTGCCCCCAACATTGCTCTGCTTAGCTGAAAGAAGGCTTCTCTGTAGGGAGAGGAAAGAAATGACAGTCTGCAGGAAACAGTGGGTTGTCCTCTGTAAAAGGCAGAAGAGAACAAAGCTGCTGTGCAATGGGTTTTCTCCGGGGTTTTGTCTTGGCCACAGATGGCTTTTCTCTGATGGCCACTGGTGACTGCTTTTTGTCAGGACCCCCAAACACCTCATTTTATAAATGGTTCGAGTGCTGGATGAAGGACTCATCTGCCTGGGGGAAGTGAGGATGTGTGGCCACATCAATCCCAGAGGATAATGTAGCAAAGTTAAGCTACCAGGACAACACCTGCTGTCTTCACAGTGCCTCGGCCCCGGCCGCGCCATGGCAAGTCTGTGTGACTGGTGGGGTGTAAGGTCCAGATCCTCTTTCTCTCCTGACATCTAAACTATCCAAGCTGCAAAGTCTTGTATTCCACTGCATCACTTTTCTGCAGCCTTCCATGCTTGGCCCAAAACAGGTCCATGCCCCCTAATCCAAAACTGCAGACTGGACTGTGACCCTGAGGAAGGATGAGATTGCTTAGCTCAGCATAGAGTCTTCTGTGGTGTCCCCAAAGCAACCCTCTCTTGTTCTTCCTTCCCATGTGGGGAAAAGCTAAGTCTCCCTTGCGCTTCAAAAGCTCACTTATTAAGCTTTCTGAACAAGCACAGCACAACGCCTGCAACTTGAACTTTCACTGGTGTCGTTCAATCATCACTAGCTACAACCAGCCAGGCCCAAAGTGCATCATGTTCCCCACAATCATCAAGCAAGAGCTGCTCTCTGCTGCAAGGTAGAGCCTTTTTTCCCTTTGAACAAAATCCTACCTCACTTCTAATATGAAACTCTCCAGAGGAGAGAAGACAGAGCTTTCTCTGATGTAGAACAGCTGCTCCAGCTCATTGATCCATGTGGGACACCCAGAAACCTGCACAATGGTGCTTTGTTACAGATGCTGTAACACCGCCTGTTAAAAGCAGTCACAGCACAACATTAGCACCTCAAAGCCTAGAGAACCAGGGCAGTGTAGAAAGCAGACTGGTAAAACACAGATTGAGTGAGAAACCCTTCTCTGAACAAATGACAAACTAAACTTGCAAGGCAGAACACTACATGGAGTTACCTTGATGTTTAACTGGAGGCCAGCTGAGATAGAGTGAAGAAAGCTTTTCCCCAGGAACACATGTAACGAATTTTGTTGCACATTCTGGGTCTTCAGCTAATGTTCAGTGATCTCTTGTGAATTAGATGCAAGATGCAAGTTTACTTGCACCTGAAAAATAAGAATATAGAACGAAACCCACGTCTTCAAACGCTGCTAGCGAGTGCTCCCACCCTGACATCCCTGACTTCAGTGCCGCAACAAAACTCACATGGAACTGATGCCACTGCCTCATCTATTTTCAGAGCAGGGGAAACTCACCCTTAAGCAGAAGAGTCTGGGTATCACATCTGACTTAAGCCTTCAAAAGACACTCCAGCTGGTACATGGAAGTCGAGAGTGAATTGTACCCCAAGACAGCAGTGCATCAATACCGAAATCTTGATCTACCAGTTTCATTCCTCCAAAGGAACTCCGAAACACCACGAGGTCAAGAAGCAGCTTTCATTCTTAGTGAGGTGTAGCTGTGAGGATTAGAACATGATGACAAATCTAAATCCTGATGAAAAACTGCCAGAGGCCCATAAGGCTGCCAGAGTACAGCAGGCTGGCTTTCACATAATTGCAAGTCTTCCCTTCTCAAATGCCCAACCTGATTGACCAATTAAAGTGTTTAATTCTCTGAGAAAGAGTCTATCATTAACTGTAATTTGTTCTAGTCTCACCAGTCTTTTCACGGCTGCCTCTGGTGAAAGAACCATTATGTATGATCTCAATCTCTATATTATAATATGGAATTTTTGAAAGTTTGCTATAAATAGGAATTGATTCATAAGGAGAATAATGAATTCATTGCTAGTCCTTTACCAACTACTTAATGACTGTCAAGATACATTAAACATCCTTAGCCTTGTACTGGGGCCTGAGTTTATTCTTGGCTAACACATCTGACTGTATTATGCACTCAGTGAATTAATGGCAGGTGAAAAACAGTCTCAGCAAAAACACATTTTGGAGTGCTTTATTTCATCATAAATATTGACACTGATCATTACAAATGGTTTCCAGACGAGGCAATAAATAGATAATCTATTGCCATTGAAGAGAAAGAGAAAAAACCCAACAAAATAAACAAACAAAACACACCCCTAAACCTAAAAAAATCCCCAAAACCCCCAAAAAAACCTACAAAAAATGAAGAAACCAACCAACAAACAAACAAAACAAACCACAAAAAATAAAACCAATCCAGTCCAGCATATCATGTTATCACCATGCTCTCCTGGTTATTCTTACCTGGAAGACCCTGACACCATGCTAGGCCCTGTACAAGTTACAGGCACTTCTCAGGCTGTACTACTAGCTAGGTGATAAACAAAATAGTATAAACCCACTGATACCTTTAATTTTCTCAATCCTCATTTCCATGCCATGTCCACACATCAGTATCATTCCCAAAGTGTACTGACAACCACATTTAACTTCAGAATAACAGCAGGCATTGCTCAAGGCTCACAACCCTCTGCTCTTACCCAGCCTCTCCTCTGGCTGCAAAGATTGAGCCCAGGCTTGGAGAGCACACCAAGCTCCGTATTTCCTGTGCTATTCAGGTGTTCCCAGGGCTCACATCTCCTCAGGGAAATGTGTCCAAAAAAAGCCTAGGATCTCGTCATTGCAATAGGGAGAGCCCAAATGTACAGGAAAATTATTTTTTGAGGCTGTCTGTGTCTCTTACAGCAGTGTTCACTTCCAGCTCTTGCATTTCCAAGACCCAGGGAGGAGTGCCTGTTATGCTACGAAAGCAAGAATCCATGGCTTGTATTTTTAAATGAAACAGAGTAGAGCCAGGCACTGTGGTCCTACAGGGAAGGCCTGTGATGTACAATTACAGCACAGAACATTCCCTGGCATGATGTATATTGGCACTGGGAAGAACCTGGAGGCTTCTCTGCCATTGTTTGTGAATTCAGCATGAGCTCTTATTATTTGTTATATGCACTGGGTGCACACAGTGAGTTAATTCAATAGCAAGGGAGGATGGATGACTGCAGTCCAGATTAGTCTCTCAGTACAGCTCCAGGATTACTAAATTGTTACCTTTTCTTTTTCTTTTCTCCAGTACCTTTGAATAGGCTGAGAATGCACAGAGGGATGATAAAGTTCGTGGATACCTTTGCATACATTTCCTAAGAGAAATGGGAACATGCCCAAACTTCAGAGTCTAAACCAAATAGGAAGTTAAAATTAGCTAAAGAAGCCATTTTCTAGGGAGTTAAGGGACTGAGGCACACTTTCCTGAAAGCAGCTTGGTGTTTTCTGGTGGAAGTGACTGTTGCAGCAGCCAGACAATTTCTCCAGGAAACTCTGCTTGGACGATTACTGTCTTTTCTTGCAGGAGCAGTGCCAGCCCTACCTGACCTGCCTCCTGTCTGCTCACGCTGCAACAGGGCACCCTGAACCCACCTCTGGCCTGTGACTTCTCTTCTGGGAGCCAAGCACCTTCCCATTTCCTAACAATGTGGTGGAACCTGGTTCCTCACATTTCTTCTAAGGTCCCACTTCCTCAGGTAAAAACAGCCTCAAATCTGGGCAAAGAACATGTCTTTGTGACCCCCACATACTCATGCAAATCCCTGCAATACATTTTCTGCTGTGGCACCTGGTCTCCCACTGATCACATCAAACTAAACTTATCCTTGCAATTTTTAATGAAATTCATCCAGAACCTGGTACAGACACCTGAAGCTTATATTGGCTCCATAAATTAGGAAGAGGTGGAATAACAAGCCTTGGAACCTGCTGAAAATATGTGTAGAGCTTATCAGTTAAAGAGCAAGGGAAGTCTTTAGTCAATATTCCTGAGGCAAAAAGTATTAAGGTACATATATTACTGTGTATATATCATATTATGTACAATAATGAGCTGGCACAGCTTGCTGGCAAGTCACACTAAAAACACACAATTAAGAGCAGCTGTCTCAGTTTTTTGGAGCACTCATCTTTTCCTGGGTGTTTTCACTAAACAGCAACAATCCAAAACCTGTAATCCTTGTAAATTAACACTATTTGCTAAATTAGAGATTATCATAATCAAAATATGTTCTTTCCTACCTATGACACGCCCTATGTCCTACAAAAGCTGTTTGCATATAACAGCAGTGCAAATAGGAAGAAAAGATTTGAAATCCAATTATTTAAATCCTGATTCAAATGAGGCTGAAGAAGCCACAGCAATGAATCACCTCAAAGTACAAAATACACTTTTATGGAAAATGCAGGGTGGGTAAAGCAGCAGGAGGGAGTATGAAAATAGACCCTTCCTGGTGCCCCCCAAAGAGGAAATTTGTGCCATAGGCAGATAGGGTCTAATGTTTACACAAGTACCGGAGCACGATGTGTGCCAGTTAAGCCTGACTGCTATTTAGAATGCCCAGTGACTGTGTTAAAAGGACTCTGATTGCCAAGTGCCATTTCTCTGATGGGGGGCAGGAAAGCCTCAGTAATTTCCGTCTCCTCTGCATCCCTTCTTAAAGGAAGTGTTCAGTAGACAGCAGCAGAAGAAAGACATATGATTAATAATAAATGATATTCCTCACAGTCTCAACAGCTTGGCCTGCAGCAGAATCTTTCCAGAGGATGTTTAAAACCAAAAAGCATCAGCATTTTTCAGCAGATATACCATTATCAGGCTGGTTCTCTATTCCAAGGATAAAGACTATTCCAATATTGGAGCTGTCTTGGGAGCACTGATGAATGTCATTCTTCCTGCAGAGGCTCAGTCATGAGAGTGGATGTCAGGGAACAGGACACTTTGGGGCTTTGCCATCATTTGTCTGAGCCCCAGATGTCCTCTTGATATGGCAGAAATAAGAATTAGAGCTGCCTTGAAAGCTTATGAAGCCTAAAAGAAACCTTGGGTAGAACAGATGCTGTTTGCAAGAAAATGCCTATTTATGTATAAATGTTTGGGCTGTTTGTAATAAAAAAATCACACAAGCCAGATTTTTTTAAATTATTATTATTATTTCTCATTTTTGGCAATGAAAATCCAAAGCTTTTCAATGAAGTCCAAGGGAAAAATAAAAACTATCTTCCTTCCCTAAAACCTTATTTTAGTTTTGTGGAATAAAGAATTGACAACAATAGGAAAGTAAGTCTTTGACTAACCCTAATGAATCTTATTGGTTATAGAGAGACACTTTGGCTGAAAGGCAGCATTTAAGAGCCAAATGCTGCTATGGATCAGCTCTCTCTTGATAGCACAGCTATGCTGAAGTCGTGGTCCAGCTGACAGCATCCTGACTTTCACAGGTCTCACAGGTGCAGACAAGGTCAATGTGTGTTGAAAGCACATTAAAGTCCCCCACTGAACTGTTTTTCTCCCACTTAAACAGGCAAGTTTAAATTGAGCTGTGTCAAGGTTAAATGACTATTTAGCTTGAGCCAGTGAAATGTACATTAAATCAAAGAGAGAGCCTCTGGTACCTAGAAGTCTTTCTTCGTGATGGTCAAGGGAAACATGTCAGTCCACTGTTCATTAAATATTTGCTCAAACACAGTTCTCACTAGCTTCAGTTTCAGGCACAGTTTCAGGCACTCTGAAAAGAGTGAAGAACCTGGGGTTATCTTAACAGATCATTAAAACCAGACCAATATCACGTTTTAAACTATTTCCCTATTCCAACGCACCAAAGTAGCCTTACTGAAGGAAACACCACAGCAGCAGCTACAACTACACAACACTAAGAACATCCAGTGCATGTTTGGACACCCAGCAGCACTGAAAATATATCAGCAGCTTCGGGAAGGAGAGACAAAGGGATCTTCAGAACACAAACATATTTATTTCCTAGCACTTTCCCAAAATAATTCTAATGGATGTGGTGCTTACATATTCTTCCCCCTCAGGGCTTTCATTTGGATTGCCCAGGGTAAACGATTTTGATAATGTTGCCTTGGCTTTCTGTGGTTGGAAATAGAGCTATTATTTCCAAATGGACTTTCCAAAGAACAGTGGAGATGAGAGGCCATCAAACAAACATCTGCTGTGAGCCTTGGGGACACTGACTGGAAAGGGTGTCAGAGGTGTTGTTTGAATAGGCAGTCAAGAAAATACCCATTTTGATTAACATGTACAGGCATTAGTATCAATCACCATTTCCTTCCCAGAGAAAGACCTTGGAAATGCAGCACTTGAACCCAGCTGTAGAGACTGCTTTGGACATGTTCATAATGTCTCTTTCAAAACAGAGCTTGCTGGGCCACTTTTCTTGACCTGTCAGGAGAATAGACAATAATGTGAAGTATCCTAAATGCAGCTAATTGCTCTAAACTGTATTACACACGGAACAGAAATAAAAGATATTTCTCTTTCTCAGTAGAAATCAGCTACAGGAACTATCTATACAGAGGAGAAAAGGGGGCTGGTCATTTGACATAAATCAGTTCCCTTTGGTGTTTGCAAAACAGTGCAAGATCACAACACACGAGCAGACTGAAATTGCAGCTGAATAAATTTATAGACTTGTTTTCATTCATTTTAAAAATAGATTGTAACGTCTAAAAGCAATCAACTGATGGTTTTGGTCCACTTCTGTCTAATCAGTGCTTCAATTGATGCGCCTCCTAAAAATACTTGAAATTGAAACTGTCAGATGTTAACAATATCTGTTCTCCTGCCATTAGATAATATGCAATCAGTGATTATGGGCAGCAATGAAGCTCCTTAATTCAATGACTACGCACCACCTACTTTCCCATTTTGCTGACGGAAGATCCAGATGTTTCTGGTTCATATCAATGCTCTTCAAAGATTGGCAAGTATAGTCACAAGACTAAAAATAGGAGTATTCTGCATCCCACATCAGTCACCCTTTTGCAGCAAAAGAATTTCAGAAAGTTCTTGACGAGACCAGAAAGAATGGGATTTATTTCTAGACACTCACAGTGGTAATCACTGGGATATATTTTCTCCTAGTAACAAAAAATGACAACATTACTGGTGGATGAGGCAGGGCAACTTTTATTCTGCTGCATCACTCTTCAAGCCAATACTGCCTGCAAAGTGTCTGAGCATTTGGTCCCTGGAGACAAACAGTTCAGCTGTTTTCTCATCCGCTGTGCCATGGCTTCTTCTGCGAGGTTATGTTCACTGTAAATGTCTAAACTGTTGAAATATATGGGAAACTCAAATCCGAGAGGGCAGATTCACCTTGAGGGATGCTGGGATTTGCACCTTTCTTGATGTGAAAGGTGGTGACACGCACCACATCAAACTCAGGCAATTCCTGTGACCAAAGACTGAGCCCACCCCAAGGATCTCACTGGTGGGAATGGGTAAAGATGAGTTAGTGCATGCAGGTGTCAAAATGATTGTACAGCAAAATCAAGTACACCTGCTTTGAGGATAAAGAATATTATTAACTTTAAAATGCTGCAAAGAACTGTTTGCCCACTGAATTCCAAGAACTGAAGACTCTTATCCATGGTGTGTACACTACAATGTTGAACACTGTCTCAACTCACAACAGTTTTCTTTAATCATTATTATTCTTAGATGCCTGTAAATATGGGTGCCTTGAAGCAATGGCTGTGTTTATTTTATGCATTTATTCTGGGGTTGTGCAATATGCTGAGCTCCATTGGGGCGTGTGCTCCTACGTCCCCAAAACTGTCAGCTTTCCTGGGGTGCAGGTTTACAGTCTGTGCTGTGCCTAAGACCTCCCCTCTCCTTCTCCCAGCCCTTCCATGCTGCCAAGGCAGCGAGGAAGCAGTGTGGAAAGCTGTGATATGTTTTGGGGAGGGGACATCTCCTCATGTCCTCCCAGCCTCCTCACTGCCATGAACAGAGACCAAAAGGGCTGCAGTCTAGCCTGAGGTACTTTATCTGACTTGTCTCTAATAAATACCACAGTCCCAACAGCAAATTCTTGCTGAGAACTATTTATGGTCAATTCACAGCCTGAAGAATAAATGCCATTACAGAATTAAAATACTTTTGAATTACAAAGCTGAAGAAATTGTGTACTGCTTTCAGGGAGACCACACTAAAAAAAAAGACACCGCCTTCATCACAGGGCCTTTACTTGCAAACTCATTCAAGGGGAGGAAGCAAAAACAATGCCAGCACTGCCTCCAGGGATATGCTACAGGGTTTGCCAGGTCAGCAGGGTCCATAAGATCCACAGAGCCTGCCCAGGAGCATTAAACTTCCCAGAACTTACTTCTCCCTAGAACTGGCCTCAGTCACCTCTGTGCTGTTGGTTGTCTCTTGTGATTCGTTTCCTTTCCTTCATCCCTGTTGGGTGTGGATTTACTACAAGGAACAAATAGTACTGAGCAAGGAATGCACTACAAAATAAAAAAGAATCAATTCAGAATGCATTTAAATCTGAGCACAAGTCACAGGTATGGATTATACTTCCCTTTAAGCCTAGTATTTGTTTGTGCATTGTGTGTTCATGTACCACACTGGCACTCAGAGGGCTAACAGGAGTTATTATCTAGTCTCTGTCCCAAGGACTGAGTGGCACAGAAATATGGGAGAAACCACCAAAGAAACTGGGCTGTCCCAAACGTGGCAGTGTCAACTCACAGATATTGGTGTAGCTCAAAGCTAAGGAGAAAACAGAGCTGAAATGACTGAATTTACATGTGGCATGGCAAGAGGGTTGTCCCCACAGACAGGTTCTATTTTAAGGACAAAATCCCCCCACATGAAGTAAAACCACATTTACTTCTGCTGGAAGCAGATGATTCTCAGCACTAGGCCAATCAAATGGGAAATTGGTATTTGCTGAATTGGATTGGAGGCTTAAAGCTGCTTTAGCTCTGCCTGCTTCCTCGTATACCTTTTACAGCAAAGTCCCTCCATCCTAGGCTCAGGTTTTGCCTAGGTCTAATGGATCTAGATGGATAATCTACATCTGACAGGCGCCACTGTTTTCCTCCCTTCCAGCCACATTTGGAGCCTTTACATGGAACCAGATGAAGGTCGTGTGCTCATTAATTAGCCTTTGTTCAAATGAGATTTTCCTCAATTATTAAATCTGTTTCCCTTTGCCCCTTCCCCATTTGATTCTTTTCTATCTTTATGCTCCGGGGAGATTTTCAGAGGTCTTGTTGTGAGGATTACAAAGGCAATAAGCAGATTATGGAAAAGCAGCTTTTTGGTGTACCCAGCATAATACAAATTAGGATTGTTTATAATTTCATTCCCTTATCAGTTATTGCTGTGTGTATGCTGAGGTACTTTGAGGTCTCTAAATAAACTGAGAGGGCCAAAGGTAACTGAATTATTTTAACTGGCACATTAAGGAACACACTTGCCAAAGAAAAGAACATGTGTACAATGCTGCTGATTAACGAAGTTCATCTCATTTTTAAAAGAAACTACGGAAAAAGGAGTGATCTTGTGCAGGACACAGGACTTCTGCAGGTTGAATTCATCTGTCGTTTACCTCTGAAATGAGGATTTACCTCTGAAAAGAGGATTGTGCCTGACTTTGAAGACTGTTTTTTTTTTTAGGTTTTAAACTCCTCAAAGCAAGGAGTGCTTTGTCACCTAGCCCAGCAGAGTGAAAGTATGGGCTTGATGAAGAAAATGTTCATCTGTTGCTAACTAAGAATAATATAGTTTCATATTTCTCCCCTTATCTTTTGGGAAATTTACTGCATGCATTCACTTCAGAGTGAATCTAATTTAAAGTAAAAATTCACTACTGTATTACTAGGAAGTCCAAAGAATGCAAATCTGGGTATTTTATTTTAGTTTTTTCCTAAAGAAGAAGATGTTTGTCTCTGTGTCTGCCCTTGCTGTGTTCAGGTGCCCAGACTTACCAAAGGATAGATCAGATACTCAGGGAGCAGAATCCATTCTGGTAGGCAGCAGTTCCTTTGACTTCAGGCATCCCTGTAGCTTTCAGACAGATGCAAAAAGAGAGGGGGGAAATTAAAAATTGATTGCTCTATCATGAAATAAATATATGCTCTGGCATTTGATTGTCCAGCAGAAGTGGTCAGGCAGTTATTTATATCACTAAGAACATCAATAACAAGGTGCAGCGCACTGCAATAGGGGTTTGTTAATGAATTGATGAAAAGAGAGTTATTTTTAGATTGTGAATAGGTCTGAGGAAATGAGCTCTAAAACTCTTGAGGAGAAAACAAAATTCACTGTGTTCAGGTTTCCCAGCACTGAAAGCCATTCCCCTGTCTTCTGATAAAAACATACAAGTGTAAATG